>PVJH01005199.1:0-115212 GCA_004026705.1 Nesogale talazaci | reverse complement strand
ATCCATGATTGCCCTTTAGGTATGGACATGAACTTACTTCCATGGGCTCGGTTTTCAGCCAAACAATAGTCAATTCTGTAAGGGAAACCTTAGTGCTAGTGCAGTTCACACACTGTAGAATAAATAGCTGCCTGAGATTAACAGGTCCACATTATCCAAGGAAAAGTTTGGAAGTATTAGGAAACAAGGATGAATGGAAAGGGGAAACAGAGAGGAAGTAGGAAAAGTGATGTTACATTGTGGGGATTGCAATGCATGGCATGAAATAAACTGTGTATGAATTGTTGAGTGAAAAACATAACACTGTAAACAATCACCTACTTCACAACAATAATTTAAAAAGAACCCAAATAAAAGTTCATACTCACTCTCGCTGCCAGTAAGTCAATTGTGACTGCCAAGTCATCGTGGCTCTGTAGCACAGGGCAGAACTGACCTGTGAGTTTCTGAAACTGTTTCTGGGAGTAAAAAAAAAAAAAAACCCTATCTTTTTCCCTCAGAGAGGCTGGTGGTTTCTCACGATTGTCTTTATGTATCACAGTTCAATGCAAAACCACTTCACCACCTGAATGAATATCAACTATCAACTTTTCCAAGGAGATCTTTTCCTTAAGACTCTAGGGTGAAGTTTCTATTAGTGCTTAGATATTGCTAGAACAGTACTGAGGAAAAGATTTCAGAATAAAAGGAAGGAGATAAGCAATGATAAATATATGAGGTGTCTGCTCAAAAGTCAGAGAATGGTTGAATGCCAAATAATATGTGGGCAGAATATACTGCTTCTAAGGGAATTCAAAAGTGCTGTGCAAAAAAATGTGCATTTATCATTTATTGTTAGACTAAGTTAAGCTTAGTAGTATTCATATTATTCTTAATAAAACTGATTTTAATCAATTTACCAAATAATCATTTAGGCTACATTTTTATTTCATGAATATATATAGTCACTGGTCACAGTATCAGTATAGACAGCAGTTTGAGAAAGTACTAAATAACTTGTTCTTATAGAAAATTCACACGGCTGCATAAATTACTATCTGTTTTTGAAATTCTATGCAGTGAACTGATTAACTTGCCAGCTAATCATCAGTTTTAGTTCCCTGTAACAACATCAAGGTGATAGGATCTCTATCCTCATGTACACTCTGCTCTTTCCCTCCTCCTACTCCCACACCAATTTTAGTTGATTAGAAAATGATTATGGCTAAAACCTAGGAATGATGTCCCACAGTAACCATTGGGATTCTAGAATAAAAATTTTCCTGACACTGCAGCACAATACACATCTATGGAAAGGCAGATAATTGCCAGCTGCTAGGCTTAGACTGAGACTGGCTTAATGACAGGACACATGATCATAAGGCTTGAGATACCTATAAGGTCTTGAATGATGCCAGGAAAATTTTCTAATAAGGAAAGTGATATAAAAAATAATTTCCTGATAATATGGAAATGGTTCATATCAGAATTAAGTTGTCAAGGAATATATAAAAGCATCACCATATTCACAAGCCATCTTGAAGAATGTGGGTCTTCGTCTGCTAGGCCAAGCAAGTAAGACCCTTTTCTATGGCTGTTGGACATTTGCATCCCTGTAGTCCATAAATCAAGACCTGGGAAACTATAGCAACACTTTGGCAAAGTTTACCTTCTTGCTCTGTATCCTGCCTATGTCTTGCCTTCTTTGGTTCTTAGCTCATGAGCCAGCTTCTGCCACCTTTTGAGTTGTCAGCTTGCTGTTTGACCAGCTGATTTGGGTTTGTCAGCTATTGCAATTATGTGGCTGAAGAGAATCCTCCTGACTTATAGCTGAAGTGATTTTGGACTTCTAGTCTTTATAACCATATGAGGTATTTTCCTAAAGGTTTGTGAGTTCTGTGAACAAACATGATGGAGCATAATGAGGAGTAGTTGATATCAATGAGGACAGAGTGATAGAGTGGCACATCATGTTAGAAAAGTTGAAAATTTGGAATATCTTTACCTTCTAACGTGTTGGTGCTTCTAAAAGATAGTACCTATGAAACAGTCCTCTGAACTATACTCAGGTCTACCCCTTGGATTATTGTTATTATTATTGGAAACATATTATTGTTTTTAGGAAACATCTTTACAGATGTATCTACATTAAGGAGCCTAAGATAAAAAGATAATCCTGGATTGAATGGTACATCCTAAAGATATATTATTGCAAGTACATCTGTAAGAGAAAGGCATAGAGAAAGAAAGACACTTATGGATGGGAGAAGGCACATATGGATGGAAAGGGTATGTGAATGCAGAGATTCGAATGTTGTGGGAAGAAACAGCAGAGGTCAGTAAATGCTGATGAACATCAAAAATTGGAAGATACATAGAGGAATTCTCTTCTAGAGTCTGTAGCAGTGGTTCTCAATCTGTGTGTCATGAGCCCTTTGAGGGTCGAATGACTCTTTCAGAAGGGTTGGCCAATTCATAACAGTAGCAAAATCACAGGTAAGAAGTAACAACAAAAATAATTTTATGGTTGGGGGATCACCACAACCTGAGGAACTGTATTAAAGGGTTGTGGCATTAGTAAGGTTGAAAACTACTGCTAGAAGGTACATGGTTTTGGATTTCTATCCCTCAGAACTATAAGATAGTAATTACTGTTGTGTTAAACTACAAAGTTCATGATGCTATTATGGCAGCCTTAGGAACTAATAAATACACTTCACAATCAACACACACACACACACACTCACACACCATTTTATATGGTACTTAGAGAAGCACCATATTTCTCTTTAAGTATTGAAGGTATATTGAATATACTGAGTATTTTCCAGAAAGTTGCCTTTGAAACAACTCATTATATTGCAAAGAATATAGCATATGATGATATATAGGCTATGGTTCCACTTGACTAGGAGTTCTGATGATCCATCTTTTTTTACTTTAACTTTTTCTTATGAATTGGGTGAAGATTCACAGAGCAGATGGTCAGTATTACATTCAGCTATTTTGGATGCTTTTTTCCCCCAAATCATTCATTTTAATTCCTCCAGAGTTCCATCATTCATTACACTTTCTCCCTGTGTTTTCTGTTTTCATTCTTTCTTCTTTCATAACCCTTCTAAATATTGTTCTTGGGTGAACGCTGATATTTTTATTTTTAATGGTTGATTACCTAGGGGGTTTTGATTATTATTTTTTTGGTATTACTGCCCTCTGGTGGGAGTTGGAGGCTCAGCCTTGCTCCTGGAGAGCTGCTGCTGGATTTGAACCACCAGCCCAGTGGGTTGCAGTCCGGTGCACAACCACTATGCCACCGGGGCTCAGCCTGTTTGATTATTTTTACCATTTAGTTAATGATTCTAAATCTTACTGGCTTACCACAAATTGTTTTCTCTCATGAGTCTGTGTGTTGACCAGTTTCAGCTTGGTGGTTCTTGCTTGGCTTCTGTCATGCACTTGAAGTCATATTGACTGCTGCTAGAATGTGAATTGGAAAGTTTGGTTGAATTGGATATTTTGAATGACTCACTCTCTTGACTGACAAATGATTCTAAATGTTGACTGGGAGCTCAGATGAGCTGGTGCCGTTTGGTAGCTGCACATGGTCTCTGTATGTAGCTTGGTCATCTTACAGGATAGATTCCCAGCATGACCATCCCAAGGGAATATTTTCTACGAAACATTAAGTGAAAGTATCAGGCTAGGAAAATTTATCCCTTAGAAAGAGCCTTTATCTATATTTTACTAGCCAAGTGGTCATAATTTTTACCCAGGTTTAGGGGTGGGTGGGGAGAGGCATGCTAAACAGACTCCATTTCTTAGTGAGACTACCAGGATCACATTGAAGAAGAGTTTGTGAGATGGAAGATATTGTATTCATTTTGTCCTGATGACACAGTGCTTAAAGTACTTGGCTGCTAGGTAAAACGTAGATAGTTTGAACCACCAGCCTTTCCCTCAGAGAAAAATCTAGAAACCTGCTTCCATGAAAATCACAGCCCTAAAAAACTCTAGGAGGCACTTTTACTCTATCCTATTCATCCTGAGTTGGAATTATCTAGAATGCAGGCCTTTAATTTTTAAAATTTTGTATATAATTAGCATTAAATCAAGTTTACAAATAACACCAAATTCAGAAAAAATATTTTTATCTAGATAAAAGAATTAGAACTTAAAAATACTTTGAAAAATAAGCTCTTAGAGGTAAGATGTATAAATTAGTATGACATCTATATTTCAGCATCAAGGATAGCACATTCCCACCAGTTAGAGCTTGACAGTGCAGCTCACTGATAAGAAGTGCAAACTCACATCACTTTCCAGAATTATGACTCATGAGCTCTCTAATATCCAGAGTTGTCTCATACCACATTTGAATTCTGATTCTTGAGATAGAATACACCTTGAAAAAAAAGACACTTCCTATCATTAATATTTTTTGTTCCTATACCCAGAGACCGAGAACTCACATAATCAATAGGCTCTCTTTTGAGCTCCAAATTTCTAGATTGACTAGCTCCCTGTCACACAGTCAGTCTGCAAGTATTTCAACTCCTTACCAAGTTCCTAGTTCTATCAAAGATATTTTTACCAGCAAATAAAGGAGCAAGAATTAGAAGAGGGGTACTTGCATTGAACTGGTTATGCTCCATTGCATTTGGGAAATGTAATACCCCAAAAAATTAGGTTAAGGATCGGAGTATTTCTGGGGCAATGTAGTTTAGAATTAAGTTCCTAATGTGTAGGGAGTAAGGATAGGCAATGATGCTGCTGGAGGAGAACATGGAAAAACTAAGAAAAACATCCACTAAAGGTTAGAAACTCAACTGGGCAACATTACATATCATTCTGCACTCCAGCAATAGTTTGGAAAAAGAAGATAAGTTGGTTTATGAAAAGTTTAGCATCTTGTCTCATTCAAGCACAATATCACCCTAGGAGAATCACCACCAATAATGATCCCTAGTAAGGTAAGGTACCCAGGATGTTTAAAAAGCTATCACATCTGGAAAGCAGTATCCACTCTTCATGGATGAGGTGATTTAAAATAGACAAGATCCCATAGAATCCACAAGAGAGTTCTCAGCACGGGAGCAGTATGCAAAGTAAGCACACACAAAAAAATCAGTTGCCTTTTTATACACCAGCAAGAAGCAATCTGAAAAGAAATGAAGAAAACAATTTTAGCTACCAGAGTAAAATACTAAGAAATAAATCACACATGGAATAAAAGATTCATACACTAAAATCTATGAAATGTTACTAATAGACATTTTAATGAATGAATGGTAGAAAACTCTGTGCTTGTGGATCAAAAGATTTAATATTACAATGTCAATATCACCTAAAGTAATTTAATATGGACTTGATACAATTCAAATAAAAAATTCCAATGATGGTTCTTGCAAAACTCAGAAATTCAACCTTCAAATTTACACAGCAGTTCATAAGACCCCAACTAGGTAAGCAATCCTGAAAAGAAGAAGAAGAAGAAGCCAAGAGGTCACATTCCTAACCTGAAAACATATGAGGGGGTACCCTACCAAAAGCAGATTTTGTTTTCAAAGCTATGCATTTAAATATTTTTTCAAAACAATCTTATTTCTTTTAAAGTACTCTCCCTTATACTTAATACATTTGCCAAATCTGTGATTCCATTCTTGGAAACATTTTTGAAATTCCTCTGTTTTAATGGCTGACAGCAGCTCCCTCATTTTATATCTTTTTTTTCTTCACCTCTTCTGTGTCATCAAATCACTGTCTTTTCATATCCCTCTACATTCAATGGAAAGAACAAGTCATAGGAGTGAGGTCAGGAAAGGCAGATGCATGGAGCAAGAGAAGCATTCTGTTTTGTGCCCCAGAGTGGGCACTGAGAAGGTCGCATGAGCAGGACCATTTTCCTGGTGACAATAGCAGTCTGTCTGTAACAAATCAGGCTTTTTGTTGCACACTCTTGTGTGATCTTTTCGGAGCCCCTAAATAGAAAGCTTGATTCATAGTGTGACTTGGTGGAACAAATTCCAAATATATAATGAGTGGACATTCCCCTTTTTTTGGGAAGTTGATGGAAGTCAAGAATGAAGCTTGTCATCAATCGACATATCATCTTTTTTGAAACAAGAAAACCACTGGTATACTTGAATTTTTCCCATAGTGCTGTCCTTTAAACTGTGTTCTACTTCACTCATTTTTTTTACTCACTATTTTTTTCAGATCTAGAAACCAAATTTCAAGAGCAGAAAACAGCCGTACTCTGTTCTGTTAAGCCAGACATCACAAAAAATGAGATGCAAACAAAAAAACTGTTTTTATGGAAAAATTCCCCATGTGCAGAGAGAGAAGCTTCCTAGGCAATGCCACTGGGTGCACTAACACAGAGAGAGTTGTTAGATGCTCACATAGTGAGGGGAAAATGCGACTAAGAAAACTCTGCTTCTCTCAGCATAATTTCGTGTTTTGAGAGGTACCCCTTTGTATTATAAAGCTATAATAATCAAAACAGTGTGATACTGGTATAACCATAGATGGATAGACCGTCTCTCACTTGGTTGATAGCAAAGAATACCAGAGAAAGGCTAGCTTGTGTTTTATTGGATATCCCAAGGCATTCAACTGTATGGATCATATCAAACTAGGAATAGTCTTGAGAAAAATAGGAATTCCTATTTCCAATTGTGCTCATGAGGAACTTACAGGTTGAGTAGGAGGCAATTGTGGGAAAAGTACAAGGGAAAACGACATGATTTAAAATCAGGGATGGTGTGCACCAGAGTTGTATTCTCTAATCATACTTATTTAATCTGTATCCTGCACTAATCATCGGGAAATTAGATTAAAATCAGAATTAAAATAACGTTCATTAACAACTTGTCAGGAGAGACAAGTCCTTGGAGGACATTATTCTGGGTAAAACGGAGGGGCAGAGAAGAAGAGAGACTCCTCGTCCAGATGTTTTGACACAATGGCTGTGACAACGGGCTAAAGTGTAGCAGCAATTGTAAGGATGGCACAGGACTGGGCCTGCTCTGCCCTACTGTGCACAAGTCACTTGGGATCAGAACTGACTGGGTGGCACTAACAATCACAACAGCATAGAACAATGGAATAGAACAAGGGATTCAGAGAAACAAAACCTGTATATTTATGGTCAGTTGCTAAGTTTATCCAATTACGAAAGAATAAAACCTTTCTTAAACAGTGCTGAGAAAATCAGGTTTCCCCGACTGGTAAAATGGACCAAATTTTCTATCAATGATCAGAGAAAAAAACGGACAAAATATTCTCCCTTGACTTGTTTTTATTCATCCAGAGAAAGTTACTTCTCTCCTGCAGCTCTTCTTTCGTGGATGACAAGTCCTCGGCCTGGGATTTACTAGTGAGCTCATTAAAAAAGTGACAAAGAACCCATGACTCCTTCCCTCCTGCCTTCTCCATGAAAGTGCCTCTACTTCAGAATGGTGGATTGCTTGTTCTTAAACTCTCCAAGGTCGGAAATCCTCATAATATAGATGAACATTAACTCAAAACCTATCAAACATCTAAATTTAGGAACCTGAATCATAGAACACTTGAAAGAAATATTAATACTTCAGAACATGGTTGTAAGCAATGGGTTCTTATGTGTACCAACAGGACAAGCAACAAAAGACAGACTAGATCAATGGGACATCACTAAAATAGAAAATTATCTAAGTGCTTTAGAGGAAAGTGACCAGATTTTAAATGGGAAACCATTTACCAGGGGAGTTCTTGATTAAAAATTTGGTCTATATGGAGCAACAAAAAATTTAATAGAATGCAAAATAGTATTGTAGTATATTTATTTTAATTTAAAAACATTGCAGGACATTGTTAAATTGTTAAAAAGTGGGACATCTAGTCACTTTATTTTAGAGACAACCTAGAGGTTGAAGAAGTATCGAAAAGCCATATATCAAATAAAAGCCTAATATCCAGAACATGTATGAAACACTCTTACCACATACCTACAAAATATTAAACAGCCCAATAAAAGTGGGAGAAGAACATGATGCTGGCAGATGCCATGGAGCCATCCTGTGCACAACGAAATGGAACACTGCATGGACCTGTGGCATCTTCACAATTATTCGTGTGTCTGAACTCGCTGTTGCAGCCCCCATGCCAATCCATCTTGTTGAGGGTTGTGCTCTTCTTTGGTGCCCCTCCACTTTATTAAGCATGAGGTTCTTCTCCCAGGACTGCAAGGCCTGGCAGTATGTCCAAAGCATGTAAGATGTCCTGGCATCCTTGCCTCTAAGGAGCACTCCGATCTATCCTTTCAGCAGTCCAGGGCACTTCCAATGTTCGTCTCCAGCATGGCAACTCAAATGCATTGGTTCTTTTTCAATTCTTATTCAATGTCTGAATTTTACATGCATATGAGGCAATGGGAAACACTATGGCTGTGGCAGGCCCACTTTAGTCCTCAAAGTAGCGTCCTTGCTTTCCAATACTCTAAAAAGGTCTTTGCAGCCCACTTACTTAGGGCAAGGAGTTGTTTGATCCCTTCCCTGCTGCTCCCATAGGCTTGATCCTGGATCTAAGCACGATAAAGCCCTTGACAACTTTAACTTTTTCCCCATTCATCATGATGTTCCCTATTGGTCTCGTCAGGATTTTTTTTTTATATTATGTTGTCATCCACACTGAATGCAGCAATCCTCAAACTCATCAACAAGGGCTTCAAGTCCTCTTCACTTTCCTAAAACAAGGCTATGTCATCTGTATATCACAAGGTGTTAAATAAATCTTCCTTCAATTCTGATGTCACATTCTTCTTCATAGAATCCCGATTATCTGATGATTTTTTTCAGCACACAGACTGTAGAATCATGGTGAGAGCATTCAACCTGGACACACACCTTTTCTGGTTTTAAAATTTGCAGTATACACTTGTTCCGTTAACACAATCGTGTCTTGATTCATGTGCAAATTCCTTATGAGTACCATGAAGTGTTCTGGAATTCCCATTCTTCTCAAGGTTATCCATAGTTTATTATGTTGAATGCCTTGATATGGTCAATAAAATACGAGTAAAATCTTTCTCTGTTTTCAGATGTTTTCATATTTCTTGTTCCACATTCTCTTCTGAATTTGGGTGAATACCATTTATAGACATGCATCTAAATCATGAATACTAATGGTTAACAACTATACAAAAATATTCAATACAATTAGTCATTGTCACTATTGCATGCTGGAGAGTGCATTCTGACTCTAGTATGCTAAATGTGGGATTATTTTATAATACAACAATCTACACCCAATAGAATTGAATGCATGCATGGAAATCAGTACTTACATAATAATATTCAACACAAAACTACTCACAGTAGCCAAATTTAAAAACAACTTAATTGTCTAACAACAGATGGATGGATAAACAAATTGTAGCTCATACAGACAATGAAATAAGAGGTAAATGTGGTAAATGTCTACAGTGGAAGATTACTTGTCCTTAAGAGAAATGAAGCCCTAATGCATCTATGTGTATGAACCTTGAAGATACTTTGTAGAATAGAATTAGTAAGAAAATGGACAAAGATTACACAATCACACATGAAATATTTAGAATAGATGAGTGTATAGAATCCAAACTTCATTAGCAGTTACCAGGGGCGTACTGTAGGATGATGGGCCAAAGGAGAACTCAATGCTTAGGTGATACTCTGTTAAGGTTGATGAAAAGATTTCAGAACAGATTTAGGGTGCTGAGTGAATGTGTTGAACATAATGTCACGGAACTGTTCCTATGAAGATTGTTGAAATGGTTTCTTCAATTTATAATTACCACAATAAAGCCAAGTCACTATGCAAATATGCAAATACTATAAACCAGTAATAGGAAAAATGGTAGACATGTAATGATAATTTGAAAAGATTTTTAAATGTGGCAGAAAATATTCATTTTTTCCTTTTCTAAAATAACTCTAGATTAAATGAAATAACTTTCAAAACTTCCAGGAAAGGTCAATGTTTTAAAAGTAATAGTACAAATTGAACAAATAGTATGTTCAAAACAAAATAATTAGTGAGTCTTATAATGGTATAAAAAGAACAATTAGGTTGGTAATTTACAGCACTTTAGTATTCCTATTGTTAAACCACATATATCAACAGTGGCATACATTAAAGAGCATAAAATCATCCAGCTATTAATATTATTATTTAATAAAAGAGAATGCTTATTAAGTCTTAGGAGAGGCAAGGAGAGCACAAAGACACAGACATATCATCTGGGTAAGGGAGACCACTAAGGAGTTTGAAATGGTGTCCAGGGTTTGTTGAGATACCAAATTTTAATGGGGAAATGGTGGGCAAAGGAAACTGTCACACAATATGATTAGTGGCAGAATACATCATAATTACAGGTGGGACTATAGAAGCAAGAGAAAGATCATGATTGGGACAAATGCATCATTAGGCACAAGGGCATACAAGATTGGTTCAGGGTCTTCTAAGGCAGTTGGGGGCGAGGATGATCAGACATGGCTCATGATTGTGACCTCAGCACACACACACACCCCGCACTGTCCCCAGTGTGGTGACATCTTTAAGGACATACCTAAGCAAGCCCCTAAGAAAGATCTCTTCCTCCCTGGCTGGCCACAAAGGGGTGGAGGGAAGCCATTCTCCAGGGCATTCTGCATGAAGCTTATATTATCGATATCTTTGGTTAGTGATCACAAAGACATCAATGGAGGCTTAATTTATGTTAGGACTTGGAAAATGTACTCAGGGCTGTCATTGTCCTTCCTACACTACTGCAAATCAGAGCGCACAGAGTTTAAGCCCTAATTCAATCCTTCTCTGATCATAAATTATGATCCTTAATTACAGTTCTTTGATCTCATAAGTGGGAATGAGAAATTATCCAGTTATTGACAATTTCCCATCTAGCTTAGTATTTAAGATTTTAAGATGAATACTTGGTAAAAGTAAGAGCAAATAATAATAAAAGGAGTTGGAAGTACTTGTATTTAATAATGTGTATGCAATCTCGAAGATCAACTGGGTAATCAGAGAGGAATTTTGCAATAGAGTCTGCCAGAAAAGTAGGAGACATACAAAATGTAAAAACAGATCTGTATTAGAAGAAGTGAGGCCAGAGTGCTCCTTAGAGGCAAGGATGGCAGACTTTGTCTTACATGCTGTGGTAGTTATATAATATGTTGTCAATTTGAGTTGATTAAGAGTGAAGGAGTGGAGTTTAGCCTGTCAGTCAGGTCACAACTGACTGATGTCTTCATTTGGAGATGCTAAGCAGGACACAGGCTCCCTCCGAGTGACCCTCGTCTGACAATATACATGGAGCTATTCTATCATGGCAGCGGAGAGCCCTGGGCCAGGAGGAGCCATGTGGAGACCCACGTTAGCAATGAGATGCTTCCACTGCCACTGGATCTACAAGACTTTGCACTCACTAGCCTGTGACCTTCCTGCATTAGGCATCATTGCATTTACTTGAGTCTGAAGAGGACTTTATGGTTTGGGATCAGACATATGTTGATCAGGCCTGGGCTGGGATGTTCTCTCAATATTCAATTGCTCTTGTATGTAAAACTCTTTCTTGTACACCCATGAGTGTCAATGAATTGGTTTCTCTAGTCTACCCAGACTAACACACAATTTGAAGACATTGTCAGGAGACACCAGTCCCCGGAGGAATGCCCTCGATGAGCTGTATTGACAACGTCAGCTGCATCAATGGACTCAGGTATAGGAGCTATGGTGAACATGGTGCAGAAGCATGCAGTGCTTCATTCTGTTACCTATAGGGCTGCTATGGGTCAGAGTTGACTCAGTGACACCTAACAATAACAATATCAGAATGGAAATATTACCTGAATGTGGGAGCATGCATAGCATAATGCATAATCAATTCAATGGCACCAAGTGAAAAGATCATAAAGAGTTTTTGTTCATTTACGTATAACAGGAAAGGAATAGAGCTTTGACATTCCTCAAATGTCTGTTTCAAAAGCATCTGGGAAAATACAGATATATATATATGTGTGTGTGTGTATTTTATTTATATGTCTGTATTTTTATATATATACCTGTTATATATATATTACTATATATAGTAAAAGATAAGACTAACATCTACACATTCCATTCCCAAAGTCAGGGGGTGTTTTGATCTATGAAAGAAACAAAGAAACCTCATTCAGTGACAGTGGTATGTTTTATCTAACAGGAGTGTTGACTACAGCTGTAAATTTGGTCTTTATCCCAGAGTAGATGACACCTCTGAATGTGAGGATTAAGAGTGTAGGGGTGAAGTCTAGCCGGTCAATCTGGGGAAAGTCAACGAGACCTGTGTGAGCATGGTCTCCTCCTGGGAATTCTGGGAATGTGGTCATTCCTTCATGAAGACGGAGACACTATCTCTCTCAGTTCACTTTCTTGGAGACTTTCTACTGACAACACTCCCTGGGAGACACTGCAGCTGACGAGACACATGGCAGCATGCTGAAGGACCCTGAGCCCCGAAAACTGGAGGAGCCGCAGGAGACTCTTGCCAATGCTGAGATGCTTCCACTACTACTGGTTACACAAGACTCTGCGCCCACTGGCTTGCGATTGTCCTGGTGTCATTGCATGTGCTTCATGAGTCTGAAGAGGACTTCATAGAGTGGTATCGGCCATAGGGTCTAATATTGGACTTATGACCTTGGATTGCACTGGGCTGGGATGTTTTCTCAATGTTCCATTCCTCTTGTCTATAAACCTCTCCCTTATAACCATGTGCATGATTATGAATTTTTTTCTCTAGTCCACCCAGACTAACACACCAAGTCACCAGAAAGGGAGGGAGATCACACTCTTTTCCCTTTCTTGTTTAGAGCTCTGAGATGGAAATGACAGCAGATAGATGGTGCATGACTTCCCCAGGATGGGGAGACAGAGAGGGTGCAGAGTGCCAGAGTCTTAATTTTCTTGAGCAGTTAAAATAGAACAAGAAGGAACTCTTTTTGGGAAAAAAAAGGATCTGCTAGTGTGGACCAGAGATTGGAATTTCAGAAATAGACACATATCTAGAATGGCTCAAATTATGAGAGTAATTCATATTCTGTGATGCACTAGAAAAAATTTTGTTCAAGACAATATCATAGAAAACATTTATGTTTCCAGGATGCTTGTTTGAAAGAATATCTGTATTAGTCAACCTTGCATGAGGGAATACTTCATTTTTGAAAGCACATATGCTCAGTGTTCATATGCATCCAGATAATATTTTATTTTTCATGATATTTAGAAACACTTGCTTTATACCACAAAATTTGTTTTCATTATCAATAATTCACCTAATCAGAAATATTAATGTATGCTTTCCAAGGTAACTAGTTTCAAATAGCAAAGTTTAAGAATTTTTGGAATCAATAACTTTGTTTCATGGTTTCCAATTTTTCGTTAATGTAGCTAATCTCATCTCTGTTTGCAATGTGTTCATCTACTCTTTTGAGATCCTATGGGCTGTATTAGCCTCTAAAAATGCTGACTCCGAGATAGAGTTTACTAATATATGTGATGAAAATACACTTTCCTCTTAGACCTTCTTATAACAGAGTTAGTTGAGAAAATGTTTCCTCCAACACTAAGATATTTGGCATGCATGTGAAAATTGGACAATGAATGAGAATTGATGCTTCTGAATTACAGTGTTGGAGAAAAATATTGAAAATACCTTGGACTACCAGAAGAACAAATAAATCTGTTCTGGAGGAAAAATAACCAGAATGCTCCTTAAAAGTAAGTATAGTGAAAGAACTAAAAATTATATCATTATAAATGAGGGGGAGTGCAGATTGGGGACCCAAAGCCCATCAATAAGTGAAGTGACATAAGGGGTTACAGTGAGGAGATGAGTCAGTCAAAGTACAGTGTAGTAACAATGAGATGTGCAATTTTCCTCTGGTTCTCAAATGCTTCCTCCCACCCACTATCGTGATCCCAATTCTACCAGACAAATCCAGCTAGATCAGGGAATGTACACTGGAGTCAGAAACATGGGGAATTTAAGATAGATGATCCCTCAGGACTAGTGGAGGGAGTGGTGATACTGGGAGGGTGGAGGGATGATGGAGTAGAAAGGGGGAACTAATTTCAGGGTTCTACATATGACCTCCTCTCTGGGGTGTGAACAACAGGGGAGGTGGGTGAAGGGACACATTGGACAGTATACAATATGAAAAAGTAATAGCAACTTATAAATTATTAAGGGTTCATGGACGAGGAGAAGGGGAGAAGGGAAATAGGGGGAGGTGGAATTTTAAAAAAAGAGCTAGAGGAAAGGGAGAAAGAAGAGCTTATACCAAGGGTTCAAGTAGAAAACATGTGGAAATGAACATGGCAACATGTATCCACATATGCTTAATACAAATGATGTATTGAATGTTATAAGAGCTATAAGATCCCCCAATAAAATCATTGGGAAATAAAAGCAAGTATAGTGAGACTTCATCTCACACACCTTGGACTTGTTGTCTGGAGAGACCAGCCCCTGAGAAAGAATGTCATGCTTAGTGAAATAAGAGGGTCAACAAGGAAGAGGAAGACCCTCAGTTACGTGGGTTAGTGCAGTGGTTGCAACAATGGGCTCGAGCGTACCAGTTATGAGAGAGCACAGGACTGGCAGTGCTTTTGTTCTGTTGCACATAGCACAGTTACTGCTGAGACTAGGAAGCATCGCAACAGCACTTAACAATAACGATGAGAAGACTCGGAAGTGTTACATTGAGTCCAGTAACAATGAAAACATCTCCCGTGAGCTGAGCCTAAGAGAGCAGGCGATTTTCCTTGGTTCATGCCCGCTGAAAGTTTGTGAAACATCTTAGAATCAGTGTGTTACTGTAAGGTAGAGGAGCACCTGCACAGGACCTATCTATTGCCTCCCCCCAAGCTACCATTCCTCTTTAAGGCATAGTGCCAGAGCTGAGTCCTAGGGATGCTTTATCACAAGACCATTTCTAGGCAGTAATCAAAGGACCACCTTATAATAGCACTTCCCAGAGAGGCCACAGCCAGTGCAGCTGCTCCAGACCTGTCTCATTGATTCCCCCATCACTTTCCCTACCATAGAAAGTATAAAATGCTTTCTTGGGGGGTGGGGGCAGTGAGGACCAAACCATGACCCTGTTAGCCACCAAAGAGTGACAAGCAATACTGTACCTCTGTAAGTAACTTTCTCCTAAAAAATAAAGTCTAAGTCTACCAGAGATATTGCTGGTCTATTTGGGGGGCTCTTGGTACCTTGTGTATGGATATGATGGTCTCTTTGTATGGTGTCTCTTCACAGTTACTACTGGACTTCATTTCAGCAATTAGAGTAAAATTCCTTTCTCATTTTATCATATATTTAATAAAAATATTGTACTCAGGGCTGAGCCCCGGTGGCGGAGTGGTTGTGCGCCGACTGCGGCCCACTGGGATGGAGGTTCGATTCCAGCTTCACGGCACAAAGGCTGGGTCTCCTACTCCCACCACCTGAGGGCAGTGATGTCCCCCCAAAAAATATATTGTACTCAACCTGCATGTGAATAATTTTATGCTAGTAGTGTAACACAGCTTCCCATTGAAATTGATGGAAGCTAAGGACTACACTTTTTTCTTGAGAAAAAGCAAGCAGTCATCAATATTGAACAAAATTTTCACAAGCCTCAGAGAAATCTCTATTCAACATTGGAAGACTTTTTTTTGAGAGCAGCATCACTGCCCTCTGGTGGTCATGGGAACTACCCAGCACTGCTCCTGAGAGCCGCCGCTGGATTTGAACTGCAAAGCCCACGGGCCGCAGTCCCACACTCAACCACTTACGCCACCGGGGCTCAGACAGAAGACTTTCATATCTACTGTGGTTTCTCATTTTCTTGTGTTGAGAAGACATTAAACACACACAAAATGTCTATTCAATGAAGAGTTCTTTGGTCATTATGTTATAGTATAAAATTTCTTTCAGTTACATTTTCTCCTTTATTAAGATGATTTTTGGTTCATTTATTTAATTTAGCTGGTTTAATTTAGCATGGTCAATATGTTTGTTTGACTGATGCATGCTGACTACCTCACACACACCCCACCAACTGTCTCAGATGACAAGAACTCTGTTCAGGCAAATGCATCACAGTATTTTACTTTTATTTTCAAAGGCATTGGAAAATTACTCTCTACTCACTTAAGCACACATTTCATTGGAAAGTAAGTGTTGCTTGTGAATCAGTAAGTTTTTTTTAATCACACTTACTAATTCAAAGTATCTTCCTTGGTGTCTTCCTTTCTTTTATTCAGGCCAATGTTTGTATTTTTAATTTCTGCCATGCTTTTGGCAGTTTAGTCCATCCTATTTTGTTCTCTTAAAGTGGTAGATCAGCCACAATAGTTTTTGATTTGGGGGGTATTGGTATTAAATACTACCAACATTCTTCTTTGCAGCAGTTACTATTTTAAAATTCTCTAATCAGTAGCCAATCTTTGCTACTATACTTCTTTCTCTAGTTACCATAGCAACACACTTTCAGACCCAGACCCCTTATATGCCAGACAGTGGCCTTCCAGAAATCCCAGTGGAGATTAGAGTAGCAATTTAAAGGGATAGCAACAACTATCACAATAAAACATAATTGGTCAGCTATAATATATTGAAAAGAGTTGGTTTCATCTCCTCCTCCATCCCCTTAATCCAGAACATTCTCTGCAGTATGTAATCGGCAGGTGGCCATTTGACCTTGAAAACATTCCGGGAGATCATTCTCCCCTTTGTGTGTGCAGTCTATTCATCACTGGCAGTTTTTATGACTATGCAATTCTGTCTTATATGGATGGAAATATATACTTTGCAATCACTCCTACAAATTAATTTTAGTGGAATTTTGAAGGCTTACAAAATAAACTATGTCTATTATAATTTCCCATCCTTTCAAAATTTGAAGACAGATATTGTATAGAAGTATAGAAGTAGCCATCTCGTATTTTTGTCTACCTAGGTTCTAGTTCCCTTGATTCTCACAGCAACTCAATTTTTCAATGGAAAATTATATTCATTCTACTCTCCATTGGTGTATGTGGCAGTCATTTAATCTGTTGTCAGTTTGAGGATTAAGAGTGTACTGGTGGAGTCTAGCCTGTCAATTTGGAGATAGTCAATGAGATCTCTGTGTGGGTATGGCTTTTTCCTGAGAATTTTGGGAAATCCGACTTTCCCCCTTAGAGGTGACTCACTCTTCAGTCCCTTGGGGATGCTCTACTGACAAGACACAAGACTCAGTCCCTAGGTGACATTGCAGCTGACAAGACACATGTCAGCTTGCTGATAGACCCTGAGCCCTGTAAACTCTTAGCAGGAGCCACAGTTTCCTGCTAAAACTGAGATGCTTCTATTGTCCCTGGATACACAAGACTCTGCACCCACTGGCCTGTGATTTCCCTGGGGCTATTGCATTTGCTTCATGAATCTGAAGAAATTTTATAGATTGGTATGGGCTAATATCAGACTTGTGACCTTAGACTGGATTGGGTTGGGATGTTTTCTTAATGTACAGTTTCTCTTTTATATAAAACTCTTTCTTATACAAATGTGAGTGCTTATGAATTTGTTTCTCTGGTCTACTCGGACTAACACAGTGTAGTTTACCTTAGGGTAAGCATGTTTTTTTTTTAATCATTTTCTAGGATGCACACAAAGTAGAGATCCAATTAATCAATATATCCTATATCCTAGGCCACAGTTATGCTTCGAACCTATGCAAGTGATATAGAAGAACTCTTTATTTGAAATATTGGAGAGTGGAAGCATAATGGGACTCCTTTATGTGAACTTGCTAAGAAGCTAGGATATGAATTTGGAGCTTTAGCAAGCATCTTGTAAGCATGTAGGGAAAGCTTGCTTGTGAATGAGAGGGAACCTCGAAACAGCAGGTCTTTTAGAAACAGAACTCTGAACACATGTTGAGAGCACAAGTAACCAGCCATACCTCAAGCTATGTTTTCTTGGTTTATTAGACACATAAATCCATAAATACTAGTAAAGTCACCTTGATATAATTTTCTTTCAATTGTCCCCAAAATCTTGAATTATGATTTTATGCAATTCAATTATATATTTTTAAATATTTTATTCTGTTTTAGGTAAAAATTTACACAGTAAGTCACATATCAATTTTAGCAATGTATCTTGGTACCCATTCTATTTGTTTTGTAAACATTGACCTAGCTTTTCTGCCTGCCGTACACTTTGCCTTCTCAGCTTTGATTTTGGGAAAACATTTACCAATAGATTTCATATAATTAATCATTAGAAGGAGTACATTAATCAGGATGGTAATGTAAATGAAGACCAAAATCCTCACAACTCCAAGAAGCAACATGATAAATGGACAAACACTAGAAGTTGTCAAGGATTTTGTCTTGCTTGGTTCCACAATCAACGCTCAAGAATCAGCAATGAAGAAATCAAACAATGTGTTGTACTGGATAAATGTGCTGCACAAGACTTCATTAGGGTATTAAAAAGCAAGGATGTTACCTTGAGGACTAAGGTGTGCCTGAACCAGGTTATGGTATATTCCATTGCCTAATACACATATGAAAGTTGGACATTGACTAAAGAAGAATGGATACCTTTGAATTGTGGTGTTGTAGAAGCATATTAAAAGTAGCATGGGTTGCCAAAAGAACAGACAAATCTGCCTTGGAGCAAGTAGGGCCCAAGTGCTCCTCAGAGTCAAGGATTTGCTAGATTGAAGGTGCAGTGAAAAAAGAGAAAGTCCCTCAATGAAATGATTTGTCACAGTGGCATTAACAAGGGACTCAAGTGTGGGAAAGATTGTGAGGATGGCACAAGACTGTGCAGTGTTTCATCCTGCTGTGCCCAGCATTGCTATGGGTCAGAACTATGGGTTAGGATGGCACCTAACAACAACAATGGCATTATTTACTTTATAAGTCAATTTATTATTTGCCTGAAATGTGGCTTCCAAGTGGCTTCAGGTCCCGTTCAAAAAGAATCTTGGGGTAATAGTCTTGGAAGTCCCTCAAGTCTGTATTAGTCCAGATAATCTAGACATTTTAAAGAAATTTGAGTACATTTTTCTCTCCTCTATCTTGGACATTCTACTGTGTCAGAAAGGTCAGTAGTAGAAGTGCTGGTGGTGTAGTGTAGTGGATTACACATTGCGCTGCCAATCACAGTCAGAATTTCAACCCACTAGATGCTCCGTGGGAGAAAAGTGAGGGTTTTTGCTCCCATAGACATTCATAGCCTCAGAAACCCAGGAGGGCTGTTCTACTCTACCCTGGAGGGTCCCTAGGAGTGAAAACTGACTATATGTCAATGATTTACTTGAGTATCCAGGTTCCATCCTGTTCTTGTCTCTGGCTAGAAGAGGTCATAGTAGCTGGGGACTATTAATCCTGTGAACTAATTTCTTTTTTGAATGTTTGTTTTCCTTCATTCTCTTGCCTCAGACAAGTAGTTGTGGATGACTTCTCACAAATTTTTAAGACCCCAGAGACTACTCAACAAAGTAGGATATAAAACACCATCTTTACGGACTGAATTATCACTAGCCCACAAGGCATAATTATATGTTGTTGCTCCTTTCCTTCACTGAATATCTCTTCCTATTATGGCATAATTCTCAGGCTTTTTTGTATGTAATCTCATTACTATCTATGTACTACAATTGTCAATGTCCCTGTAAAAATTGGGGTAATTAGCACAGAAGATGATACTTTCTATGAAAATAGAATACACTAACATGGAAAGCCACCAGCTTTCTGTCAGTTTGTTATTTTGTGTGTTGGCTTTTGTGTTGCTGTGATGCTGAAGGCGATGTCACTGGCATATGAAATACTAGCAGGGTCACACAAAGTGAACAGGTTTCAGCAGAGCCTCCAGAAAAAAGGACATATGACAAAGAAGGAATAAGCTGTTCATGTCAAAGGAATTAGTTGCTGAAAAACTTATGGATAGCATCAAAATGTTGTCAGTTACTGAAAATCCAATGAACAGAAGCAGAACACTGTCAGAGATAGTGCTAAAAGATGAACACCTCAGATTGGAAGGAACTCAAAATCTGGCTGAAGAAGAGTTGCCTTAGCAAAGTTGAGTATACCATATGTATCAGGCGGATGCAGTAAAGCCTATGAGTTAAGCCTCAGGACCTTCATGTGCTAATAGGGCATGATCCAAAATGAGAGCAAGCACCAGGAAACACTAATTAATAATTGAGCTTTGGAATGTAGGAAGTATGAATCTAGGGAAATTGAAAGTCAATAAAAATGAAACGGAATGCATAAAGATTGATGATCTAGTCATTGGAAAGCTAAAATGGACTGGTTTGTACCATTTTGAATCCAAACTTCATATGGTTTACTTTGGCAGGAATAACACAATCAAGAGGAAGTCATTCATTGTCAAAAAGGAGACTTCAAGACCTATCTTGAGATACAATGCTTTTTTATTGATGATATCGTATACAAGTATCCAATTAACATAACTATTATTCACATTTTTTGCATCAAACATAAAGCTAGTCGTGCAGGAATTGAAGATTTTTATCAATTTCTCTAATCTGAAATTGATCAAACTTGTAATCAAGATGCACTGATAATTGCTAGCTATTGGAATGCAAAGATTGGAAACAAAGGGGAAGGAAGGATGGTTGGAAAATACAGTCTTGGTTATAAAAATGAAGTTGGAGATTGCATGATAGAATTTTACAAGACCAACAACTTCTTCATAGCGAAACCATTTCCAACAACACAAGAAGTCATTATACACCTGAACTGCTCCAGATGGAATAAATAGAAATCAACCTGACTAAATCTGTGGGAAGAGATGAAGAAGAAGCTGAATATCAGCAGCTAAAAACTGGCCAGGGGCTGATTATGGAACAGTTCGTCAATTGATCAGATGTAAGTTCAATTTGAAGTTGAAAAAAATTCTATGATAGCCAAAATAGTGCCTTGAATGTTTCCTGCCTGAATTTTAAGAACATCTCAAGATTTTAATCAAACTGCAATGACAGAAGACCCAGTGAGCTGGGAGAGGATATCAAGAGCAGTATACACAAAGAAAGTAATATATTTAAAGAAAGTAAAATATCATTGAAAAGAAAATAAAGAAAGAAAAGATCAAAGTCAGCTTGAAAAAAGATTCTGGAACTCGCTCTTTGAGTAGCCAAGGCAAATGGAAGAATTGATGAAGTCAAGGAGCTAACCTGAGAATTCCAGAGTAGCTTGACAAGACAAAGTAAAATGTTATAATGAAATATGCAAAGACCTAGAATTAGAAAATGAAAGAGAAAAGACACACTCAGCATATCTTAAACTGCAAGAATAATTAAAAAAATCAAACCTTGAGTTATAACATTGAAAGATTCTATGGGTAAAATATGGAGGGATGCATTGTGGTAGTTACATAATTTCATGTCAACTTGATGTATCAGGTATAGGTCACAGCCTGCAGGTACCTTCCAGTGGATGTGGCTTTCTCATAAGGAAGGTCCTGGGAAACTCCCCTACTCCCCGCCCCACCCCACCCCCCCACACACACACACATGCTCCTCTGCTTTTACCTTTGTGTTGGCAAGACTTGCTGAGGCCTGGCCCTGTGATGCTTGCACTGCCATTGAATCCAGAAGACTTTTCACCACTGACCTGTGACCTTCCTGCATATCACATCATTGCATGTGGCTGTATGGGTCTGAAGAGAGATATATGAACCAGTATCGTACATATGGACTTGAGTGGAATTGGCTGGGATGTTTTATTGATACATAATATCATCTGGGTATAAAACTCTTTCTTACACATATATGAGTGTCTCTGCATTTGTTTCTTTAGTGAACCCAGCCTAACACATGTAGGAATCATTTAAAGAAGATGGAAAGAATACACATAGTCACTGTACCAAAAAGAACCCTTTCAAGAAGTAGCATGTGAACAAGAAGCAATGACACTGAGAGCTTCACTAAAAGCATTAGCCAAAATCAAGGATGTAATACCAATTGAAATGTTTCAGCTAGCAATCCACTCATCTATGCCAAGAGATTTGGAAGACAGCTACATGTTCAACTGACTACAAGATATCCAAATAAGGAAGGACCTGCTCAAAAGATAGAAGACCCCGCAGAAAGCTTAACTTGTTAAATGATACCATTGATTTCATACACAGGTAAATTTTTAAGATCATCCAACAACAATTGTGGTAGCATATTGATAAGGAATTGTCAGAGGTTTAGACCAGGTTCAGAAGAGCACGTGGAACAAGGGGTATTGTTGCTAATATTGGATAAATATCTACTAAAAGCAAAGAATATCAGAAAGATTTTAATATGTGTTTTATTGACCATGCCAAAATACTTGACTGTATGGACTAACCAACTATGGGTCCCCTTGAGTGGAGCATAAATTCTAGAACACTTCATTGTGCTCTTGCAGAATCTGCACATGCATCAAGAGGCATTTGTGCACCAAAGAAGGAAGTACTGCATGGTTTAAAATCAAGAAGAGTATAAGTCAGGATTGTATAACATCACCATACTTATTCTCTCTGTATGCTGGGCAAATAATCAGAGAAACTGGGTTATATAAAGAATGAATGTAGCATCAGGATTGGAGGAAAGTTTGTTAACAGTATTTGATATGCAGGTCACACAACCTTGCTTTCTGGAAGTGAAGAAGCCTGGACATATTTGATGATGAAAGAACAAGGATTGCAGCATCCTTCAGTGTGGATTACAGCTCAGTGTGAAGACAACCCAAATCCTCACAATCAGACTATTAGGTAGCCTCAAGATAGATGAAGAGAAAAGATTAAAGAAGACAAAGTCAAGGATTTTGTCTTGCTTGCATCCACAATCAATAGTCATTAAAGCAGCAGTTAAGAGATCAAAAAGCTTACTGCCCTGGGTAAATCAGCTGCATACACTCTCATTAAGTGTTGAAAATCAAGGATGTTAGTTTGAGGACTAAGGTGTGTCTAACCTAATCCATGTAATTTTCAAATGCCTCACATGCCTGTGAAAGTTGGTCATTGAAGACTCAAGACAATCCAATGCATCTGAACAAGGTGTGGGCAAAGAATAATGAAAATACTACAGATTGCTGTAAGTCCAAACATCCACCTTGGAAGAAACACAGTCAGAATGTTCCTTAAAATCAATGATGGCAAGAGTTTTGTCTCACATATTTTAGACATGATGTTGGGAGAGAACAGTCCCTGTAGATGGATATCATGCTTGGGAAAGAAGATGGGCAATGGAAATGAGGAAATCCCTTAGGATGGGGCTTCCCAAGGAGCCATCGCTGGATTAAAGATGGTGGACTCGTTTGGCTGACTTTGGACCAGCGCATTCATGAACCTGCTTGCCTTGCTGTCTCTCCTTGGTCATCCTGCTGCCCGTATGTCTCCTTCTGAGACTCAGAAGGAGCCCAGATATACCTACTTCTTCAACTGTGTAAGTCATTTCTGGATACAAATTTCTGTGTACAATGTATACAAGCATCACCAGTTTGGCTTCTCTAGAGAACCTCACTCACGCAGCCCTTCATGAGATAGAGTGACACAAAAAGATAAGAACAATTGTGAGGATGGCCCAGGACAGGGCGGTGCTTCATTGTGTTGTACAGAATGATGTCCCTATGATTGGGACTCTAACTGATGGCACCAACCAACCACAACAAGAATTAAGATTGTAATTCTTGGGCTGAGCCCCGGTGGCGTAGTAGTTGTGCGCGGGACTGCGGCCCACTGGGACAGAGGTTCAATTCCAGCAGTAGGGCTGGGCCTCCTACTCCCACCACCGGAGAGCAGTGATGCCCAAAACAAACAAACAAAGATTGCAATTCTTTCCTTCCTTGTTTATACTCCCTTGATCTAGATTATCATTGACCTAAAGTGTCTTACATGTACCTAGAATGTGTTTTTGATTCTTTTGTGGATTGATCTTCTATTGGCTTATTAACATTGGTAGTTCTTAAATCTTGTTTATGCAAAATAATTTTCAATTATGCTCCACCTCTCTCTCTTCACCTTTATTCTAAGTGCTTTCACAAACTACACAGACAAATGTTCACATGTATAGACTATTGAAATCATTTTCAATTTTGATCTTGAGCAAGTAACTCAATCTCTCCGAGTTTCAGTGTGCCTTATTGTAAAATTGAGCTATGTACAGAATGGTTGGATTTGCAGATATTAGTAACTATAACTTAAAACAATTTAATTCATAAAAGAATCTATGATGCACAGCAAGAAATCTGGAGATAAGACAATTTTAACTAATTAGGTGACTAAAGTCAAATTTCAGGCTTCTTCCATCTTCCTATTATGATTTTTTCCAGTTTGTACTACTCAGACTAACAGCCCTCATACCCTTAATATGGCTGCTGCAGTTCCAGGCATCACAGAAAGGCATCAAAATGTACACAGCAAAGAGGGGATCCTTTTTTCCAGAAAGTACTTTTAAGAATAAATTTTCCTAGAGAAAAAAAGAAGGAAAATATTTCCCTTGCTTCTCATTGTCCAGGCTTGTATTTTATGTAGCTCTTGATTTAAACCCCATACATGGGATTATCAGTTTGGCTGATACTTCTTGTCAAAACACATATTGATAGGTGTACCGTTAGAGCATTTGGCTGTTTCATAGATTGAGGAAGGACCTAGATAATGATTTTCTAGTAAATTCCTAGATGTTTCTGGTGATTATGGTTTGAAGTTTGCACTTTGATCATCAGTGGTTTAGATGAATCTGATGTATCTCTGAGTCCAGGACTCAGTCTGGTGCCTAACAGTGGCAAATTATGTTATCAAGAATGGGAGAAAAAAAGAGAGAGAGGAGGAGGTAACCTTCAATGTTAGAGTTCTTGGGGATTAGAAATATGACATGTAAATTGCCCTACTCAATGTGCAATGTTCAAGAGATATATAATTAGCAGTAACTTTTATATCATTAAACCCCCTCCTCATTTATGGCTAGTATCCAAAGGCCAAACCATTTTGCAAAATGAGACTTTTGTAAGGAGAAGGATGCAGAGGTTGCCCTGGAGATTGAGTCTTAGAACTAATGAACTCTGAACTGTGGAATTTAAGGCCCTGACACCTCAACATATCTCGAGCTGAACGGCTAGGCTAGAGGCACAGGTGGCAGCCTTGAGGTTGGACAATTGGATGGAAACTCAGGCCAAGATTATCAAGGGGCTTTGCTTCTCATGTTCTCGTCCCCAATAGCTTCCTGTTTTGTCTTCTATTGCAGCTTCAACGGTCTGCTGCTACCTGCAAGGCAAGGAGTACCTCATGAAAACTTTCTCTATGCTTCTGGATCTGGAGGCCTTAGAAGCTGAGGCCAAGGGCATGGAAACTAATAGCTGCTCAGAAGATAAGCTCAGGAACCTGAGTTTTGGAGAAAGAGGGACAGTTAGATTCTGTTACAGCACCCAGGCTCCAAATTATTCTTACTATTCTTTCCATTGAAGGACTCGGTGTCTATGGGGCATTTGAATAGAAGGAAGCAGGAGCAGTTTCTTCTGGCTTCACCTCTTCCTGGGCTCTTCTATCTACTCATGGACCCTTCTTGTAATGGAACCCTGAAAATCTGCCTCATTTGCCCTTTATGAATGAAGACCTGTAACAATGTCTCTGGCAGTAGTAATAGAACTGGCAAGAGGTCTCCTGGAGACCTGGTTGCTTGAGCTGCACTCCTGACAGACATGGATGACTCTGAAGGTTTGGAGCTGGATGTAGGCAGGAAATCCAGGTTAATGTGCAAAATAATCAGATGTGATAGTAGATATTTTACTTTCTTCATAAATGCAAAAGTGTTGGATAAGTTGACAATCATTGTTTTGAATCTGTTAGATGTGGTAATTATATTCATAGACTTTTTTGAGTATTACTTAGATAAGTAAATTGGATAAGTATTTTATGCCCATATTTAAGTGATCGAAAAAAGATTGGCTAATCCAGGCTCAAATGCAGTGCTATGAAAATGTTAATGATGATTTCCTTGGCAATTAATATCAATCATCTAATAAAAAGTAGGTTCTTTAGTGACTTCATTTTACTGAATCTGCATTCAGTTATTAGTTTTTCATCTTATCCAAAATGATGGCTTGGGTTTGTAAAATAATAGGTTATAATTTGTACATCTACCTCTTGGGGGGGAAATATATAGTAAATGATATATTCTGGAATTTTATTAATAATATTAGCAAATGTTTCTTAAATGTGCTTAAGAAAGAAACACTTCAAACTATTTTGTATAGATGGGTATTATAGGAGAAAAGTGAAGCACAAAGAAATTAAATGACTTTCCCAGGATCATTATACAGATAAACTGAGGTAATGGAATTCATATTCATTAGGGAACCTCTACTACCTGACACAACACACAAAAACAGTACAAATCATGGAATGGTCATGATGACAATCTGAGAATACAGCTGGTGCCTAAACCGTTTCTTTCTCAACCAAACACTTGCCAATCTTCATTAGAGTATTAAGTGTTAAATCTTTTTCTTCTAATTTTAAATTCTAATTAGAAAATTTTCCAATTCTTTGAGAATTGTTCAGCAATCTATAGCGCATATGATAACTTTTACCAATCAGTTTTAGTGAACCACTCTAGTCAAGACAGTCATCACAACTAATAACAGCTATTCTATGTGCAACACTTATTTTTATATTTTATTGCTATTTATTTACTGTTTTGCTGCAGCACATCAGTAGAGATAGCCAGAAATTCAACCCAGATTCAGAAGAAGGTACAGAACGAGGGATATTATTGTTGCTATCAGGCAGATCTTGGCTCACAGAAAAATATACAGAAAAAATGTTTACTTGTGTTTTATTGACTGCAACCTGGTCTTGACTGGGCACTCTTAACTGCCATCAAGCTGATTCCAACTCATAGTGAGCCTATAGGACAGGGTAGAACTCTCACTCTCTGAGAGTGAGTTTCTGTGACGCAAACGCTTTATGGTTAGCAGTTCAATAAGTAGCCCATTATGCCACCAAGGCTTCTCTTTGTGAGGATCACAACAATTGTGGATAACATTTCAAAGAGAAGGAATTCCAGACCACTTAATGTGCTCATGTGAAACTGCCTCATTTGACCAAGAGGCATTTATTTGAACTGAGCAAGGGGATGTTGTGTGTTTTTAAAATCAGGAAAAGTGTGTTGGTGCTGTATACTTTCACTATAGCTACACAGTCTATATATTACAAAAATAATCAAGAAGCTGAACTCTATGATGAAGAATAGGCATCTGGATTGAAAGGGGACTCAATAACAATTTGTGATACACAGAGACACAGCCTTGCTTGCTGAAAGTGAAGAAAGCTTGAAGCAGTTATTGATGAAGAACAAGGCTACGCTTACAACCTTCACAATGGAACACCTCAAAACCTAATTTTCCATAAGTAGACCAATAAGTAACATCATGGTAAACAGAAAACGATGGATATCAAGGATATTATTTTACTTGAATCCAGAATCAGCAAACCTGGAAACATCAGTCTTAAAATGAAACAACATAGTGCATTGGGCAAATCTGTTGCAAAAGACCTCTATAAAGTATTAATAAGAAAATATGACACTTTGAAGAAAAAAGTGTTCCTGACTTAGGCAATGGTATTTTCAAACCGCATATGCATGTAAAAGCTGAACAAAGAATAAGAAATATGGATAAAATTAATGCAGTTCATTTGGTGAAGGATATTGACTATTACATGGATTACAGAAAATGGAATAAATCTGTTAGAAAAACAGTCAGATTGTTCCTTAGAAAAAGAATGGTGAGACTTTGCCTCATGGCCTTTTCAGAAAGAATCTAGCCAATTGTCATCTAGTCAATTTTGACTCAGAGTGACCCTATAAGACAGCATAGAACTACCCCTGCCAGTTTCTGAGACGGCCACTCATTAAAGGAGTAGAAAGATCACGCTTTCTCCCACAGAGCTGCTGGTGGTTTAGAACTTTTGCAGAGCTTTGTAATAGAATGCAATTGGAAGGAAAAAGGAGTCATGATGGCAACTGTGAAAATAGGATTTGGCCATGTTCCACTTAAATTTTATATAAAAATGGTCTATTAAGATGGTCTAACTTAAATGGTCTAATTCTATTACAATTCTGTGCTCTATGTTATAAAATAATATGCATATATAATCATTACCTTTAAGTGACTAAAATGACAATGGAATGAAAGTGCTTGTTTGAAGTTAAGGCTTACCTCCAACATAATATCCTAGATCTATCAGCTCTCTTCTGGTGACTGCGTCTGAATTTTAATGGAACTTATTTTATTTTCTGACCAGTAGTTTATTTTCCCCCTCCCCCTCCACCCCCACCTTGTTACTTGACTAGGAACCTTGTATCCCCCGGGATAAAAAGTAAGAGGCCCTTTTCGAACTCTGCAGGTCCACCTGCCAGGAATTTTAGCAAATCCAGGGCGATCTGGCAGATCAGCCTGGCACTGCTCTTTGGCACTTATTCCTGATTCTCTGTCACATTGTGTTAGGTGTGCTGTGCCAGCGGGTGTCATACTGGACTGCACTTTTCCATAGAAAAAATATTAGGTGAAAATTCAGAATCACTTCCTCTTCCCAAATCTCTTAAAAATAGGACATTAGCCTCAAGCACTTTATCACACGGAAATAGTAAGTTAGACCCTCTTAATTATAAATGCATTTAATATAGAAGCTTTTTTTTCTTTTCCCAGTCTTTCATGGTAAATGTACACAGCATTAGAACTGTTTGTTTGATAGGTGGTCTGCATTCTTTAAAAGACTCCAAGGAACAAAGCTAGTTAATGAATTAATGATTTCTTGCTATTCTAGGGCTGAGACTGCTTTCCAGAGGGAAGATGTTCTTTATGCAGTGGCTCTCAAGATAAGATGGCTTGTGAAAGCAGGGTTTCCTAGGCTCTACCTCTCATGTATTGATCACCTGTTAAAACAAAGGCACTGGGGCCAAATAATAGATAGAGTTCTAATCAGGTACTTGAAACAACCCAGTAGTCATTCCTCTGTTTCCCATGTGTGCATTCATAATAGACATTTTAACATTCGATTAACCAGTCTGATTATGGTAGATGAGTGTGCTAGGCCGTGTTCTTTAGGGAACCAAAATCAGCACCATTTGAAGTACACACACATGTAAAAGACATGGCTTTCAGAGTTGTGGAAATTCCATTCGAATCTATTGATTAAATGTAAGCCAAAGACTTCTCCTGGATCATGTAGTTGTGGAAGCTCATGAGTGGGAAGCAGAATAATGAAGCAGGAGGGCAAAAGGCTGATGGGTGCAGAGGTAAATGACATGACAGTTCTTGGAAGCAGCAGGTCAAAGAGCAGGAGACTGATGAACTCAATGTAGGATCCAGATCCAGTCAAAGTTTTCTTCATCCACTAACATGAACTTGCTTTCCCTTAAGATTATTAATCTTAGAGCAGAAAAAAGATTCTTAATCTTTTAAGCTGCTATTTTCACTTTGATTTTTTTATAAGGATTTTTTGAAAAGCCATAAAGCTCAAGGCAGATTTTTTTTTACCAGATAAAATAGACTATTATTTGGTTTCAATAAGACTTAGGGGAATATTTTTAAGATTTAAAGACTATTTCAAGGTAATATTTCTTTGAAATTATGTTATGTAATTTCCTCCAGTTGATTGTGATTGTCCTATAGATTTTGATTCATCAAAATCACCAGTTTTGTGAGACTATTCATTTCCTCTCTTGTAGTAAATGAAGTAGTTATTTGTGACTTCTTTTATTGTTGTTTTAAGCCGCACTTGATCTTCTGTCATTTCCTAGTTAAGGAAGGAGCTTGAACTTCATATCCAAATTACTTGAGTCTCTTGATCCTCCTCTCTTAGGATCATTCTGGTTAGTTACTCCATGTTTAAGAGCAAGTTTCAGAGTCTCTTCTGACATATGCTTTGGTTTTTTTCTTCCTTTCTCTTAAATCTTCTAGCTCTAACTCTGACAATGTTCTACTTCATTTCATGAGGTTTTCTGTCCCTGGCACTATTTAATTATGACCCTAAAAGGTTTCTAGTGACAAATTCCTCAGAAGTGGACACTCTATTACTTCTTGGTAGTCTGTTCTCAATCTTGAAACCCTGCTGAAACCTGTTCACTTTCAGTGACTCTGTTGACCTTTGAAATACTGATCACAAAGCAACACACAAACCACCATAATATAAGAAACTGACAGGCAAAAAGAATATGTTCAACATATCTTAAAGAACTAAAGAAAAAAGTCAAGACTTTATATACAATTTTGAAATAATCTATGGACAAAATATTGAATGATGTAGTAAGCACCAAATTAAGTGAAAAGAAAACAGAGTCACTGTAACAAAAAAGAAAAGAGCCAGTTGACATTCTATTTCAAGAGCTAACATGTGAACAAGAACCAATGGTACTGAAGGAGGTTCCATGTTTGCCAAAAGCATTCGCCAAAATCAAGGTTCCAGAAAATTTTGGAATACCAACTGAAACGTCCAATAAGCTCATTAAGCATTAGAAACAATCATTAGTCTATGTCAGGAAATGTGGAAAATAGTTATTTGACCTAAACTAAACTGACTGGAAGAATCCTTATTTGTACCCACTCCAAAGAAAGGTGAATCAACAGAATGTGGAAAGCGATAGAACAATATCATTAATATAACATGCAAGCAAAATTGCTGAACATCATCCAATGAGTTTTTTTTGCAGTACATTGACTGGGCTTTACCAGATGCTCAGGCCAGATTCAGAAGGCTTTACAAAAAAATTTTTTTAAGCATGGGATAGCTTAAAGAGGACTTTTGGCTGAAAGCAGAGAAGATCAGAAAGATGCGCACCAGTGTCTATGACTATGTTATTGTCAATAACCAGTGTTATTGACTATGTCAAGGCACTGGACTGTGTGGATTACAACAAACAACTGATGGTATTGAGAATAATGGGAACTCCAGGACACGTCATTGTGCTCCTGCAGAACTTTTACAGGGATCAAAGATAGTTGTTTGAGTTTAACGAGGAAGTACTGCAAAGCTTCAAATCAGGAAAGGCGTCTGTTAGGCTTGTCTGCTATCATCCCATTTGTTCAATCTGAATGCTGGAAGCTGGATTATATGAAGAAGATTGTTTCATCTGAGTGGGAGGAAAACTTATTAACTTCCTGTGATACACAGATGACACACTCTTGCTTACCGAAATTGAGGAGGACCTGAAGCACTTTCTGATAAAATCAAGGATTAAAATCTTCATTGTGACCTATAACTCAATGTAAAGAAGGTTAAAATCTTCAAAACTGTACTAATAGATAAAATCGTGACAAATGGAGAAGAGATCGAAATTGTCAAAGATTCATCTTGCGCAAATGTACCATCGATGTTCATGGAAGTAGCAGTCAAGAAATCAAAAGTCTTTGATTTTCTTTTCTTGACAAGATCTCTTTAAAGTGTTGAAAATCAAGGATATTATGTTAAGGACTAGGCGTTCCTCACTCAAGTCATAGTATTTTCCATTGCCTCATATGAATGTGGAAGTTGGACATTTCATAAGCAAGACTGAAGAAGAATCAATGCATTTGAATTGTAGTGCTGGATAAAAATATTGAAAATGTCATGGACTCCCAAAATATCAAACAAAATTGCATAGAAAGAAGTATGGCCAGAATGCTCCTTAGAGGTAAGGGTGGTGAGATTTAATCCTATATACTTTGGACACATTTTTAGAACTGACTATTTCCTTGAGAAAGTCATAATGCTTGATTAAGTAGAGGAATAACGCAAAAGAGTAAGATTGTTAATGAGAAAGGAACACACATTGACTACAATAATGGACTGAAGCATTGGGGCAATTGTGAGGATGGCTCATAACTGAGTCATAGTTCATTCTGTAGTACATACTGTAATGAAAACACAAACAGTAGATGTATCTGTTGATGATGATTCAGGAAAGGGAACTTATTATTTTTTTATGAAAGCATGAGGAAACTTTTTAGGGGGATGGCATGATATATGTCTTATGTGGTTTGTCCAAAGTTGTTGAAATGTATGCTTCAAAACTGTGCATTTTTGGCAAGTATGAGTCAGTTGTAAAACAAGAGGACATTGAAACTGTCATAATAACAACTTTATAAGAATGGTAGGGATTAAAAGAGCTAATACTTATGCAGTGTCTGCAACAATGGGCTCAGGCATAATAATTGTGAAGATGATCTGGGAACAGGCAGTAGGCAGTCTTTCCTTCTGTTACACACAGGGTCACTATGAGTGGGAACCAATTAGAGGGCTCCTCAATGCAAATAGAAAATAAACACCAACCCCTATGCTAAGAGTAAACAGCGCTCAATCTATGGGACATCAAAGTGTGTGAAACAACAATTCATGGTGGAACTGTACTTGCATAGATTCATACATAGTGTCCAGAGTGAAGTGTCATTGGAAAAACTAATGATGTTATAAGTTATACCCTGGGGGGGATGATTGACAATAATTCATTTCTCTGCTTTAGTGGAGGCTTTCTTTCTCTGCCTTTAGTTTGCTTGTTTTCTTTGTTTGTCTCTTGTTTACTGCTAGTTAATTTGTTGCTGTTGTTGAGGCAGTTGGTCTTAGGGGGTTTTGAATTTGTCATAATATGACAGCCCAAATAAACTTAATTCATGCATATCCCAGATGGATTATGGGCCCCACTGAACTCTAGCCTGAATCAAACAACACTCAGTTCTGATAATGGGGCCATACATGAAATAATCACTCAAGAAAAGGGTGCTACAGCAAAGTGTGGGGAAGAAAGGAGATGGTGCCTGGATTTCAATCAGTGTCTGGGGTCTTAAAGGTATGTATTTAAACAAGCAACTTTCTAAGCAAGGAGTCAACTAAGTCCACATGAAAGAAGCACACCAACTCATGTTGATCCAAAGATTAAAATAACAAATCAAGTACGACAAAGAGAAAAGTATCAGAGACTAAATTGCAAACACTCAACTTGTAGAAAGCTATAGTGGACAGTGGGAGCCCCGACCCCAACTGCAGCATATCAAGTCTGATTCAAACACTGGCAGATCCCCATGAGATTCTTCTATGAGATGCATGAACTTCTTGCCTGTTCCATGACAAAGATACCTCCCCTGGTCTTTCAACTCTTCTGGTGGTCTTTGCTTTTCTTGCCATTTTATTTTTATCTCTGTATCTTTGTTCTTTACCACTCTTTCATTGAAATATTCTTAACAGTGTTGTTGGCACGTAATCCGCCCATCACACAATTCAATAGTTCAATCACAAAGATACAAAATATATAAAATAGAAAGTAAAATTATAGTCCATATTATTTCTTTTTAAATTCATACTTTCATAAGTATATATTTTATTTAAATTTTTACAGTATTATTGACATGTAATTCACATGTCATACAATCAACAGTTCAATAACATCAGTGAGAGTTATACAATCATCACCATAGTCAGTTGTAGAATATTTTCTTCATACTTACATTTGTTGTTATTAGCTCTCCATTTACCACCTCATTTAAATTTGCTCGAGTTTTTAACAGTCTATGCTTTCTTTTCAATTGTGGATTTTATCTGTTATACTTTGTTATTGTTGTTAAATTTTTAATGTTTTTTCTATTTATGAAATCTAGGATAGGTAAATTTATAGAGATAGTAACTGGATTAATGGTTCCTTTGAGGTTTGGCAGGGGAATTTGGAGGGAAAGGGAGAGCTAATTCATATTATTTCTTTTGGAGGGGGCATCACTCATACTATTCCTAATGCTCAATTCATTTACTGTATTACTGTATTGTTCTGAATAAATATTCTAACTATTGAATATATTTTTGGGAGGATCATCACTGCCCTCTGGTGGTCATGGGAGCTACCCAGCCTTGCTCCTAGAGAGCTGCAGCTGGATTTGAACCGCCAAGCCCACACTGCCACCGGGGCTCAGCCCGCTATTGAATATTTTAGAAAGTATTCTGTATCATCCAGTTCTACTTTTAAAAAGGCAGGTGTATGAATATATGGATATATGAATGTGGTAAGCATTGTCCGAGCCCCTAACAAAATGATTCATTTAAAAATAAATAAAAATTTAAAAGGCATTACAGCTATTTGTACTTATGAATGTTCTTGAAACCCCCAAAACTCCATATTAGTGATTTCCCTGCCAACTCACACCTTAATGGTTCTAAAGTTTCCTTTCTGTTCAATTATCTAAGATTTTAAATATGAGTAATTAATCCCTTGATCAAATTATATAGAAATAGGCTGTTTGATTATTCCTCATCAAATGTACCTGAGCTTCCAAAGAGCAGAATATTTAAAGCACATTTACAGACAATAAGGTAGTTTAAAACATGTCAATTTGGTAATGTTCTCAAAATTCAAAGCCCAGTATCTTCATCTAATGAAATCAAATAAAAATGGTTTTTCATCTGCATTTTGTAGGTGATTGCTTCATCTACAGTATAGAAATACCAATGTCTCTTTTTCCTCCAAGAGATGAATAGAAACCAAAACATCGCAGTGGTGACAATTCTGAATACCAGGGGTATTTAAAAAAATGCCAGGGGTATTTAATATCCCTCACCCCACCCCTACCCTTGTTGTCTTGGGAAGGAAATGCTCACTGGCAAATACCGAGATGTGAAATGTAAATGGTGAGAATGGAGGGTTGATGATGACTGCTTTTCACCTGTCCTTGTCAGTGTCAGCCTAAGCTTAACATCATTTCTTTAGTCTTATCTATTTTCATGAGGTTTTTAGGGAGGTTTAAAAGTTGCAAACATTTTATCCCTGTTTGGTGCTGACGATTTCTGGGACAGTGCCCATAGCATAGACAGTATCTCACAATGAAGAGTTTGGGAAACTAAAAGACCAAAATAATTTATTTTAGAAATATATATCCACATTTCAACTCTAATTTGATTTGGTACAATAATTCTGCTTTCTTTGAAAACTAGATGTAATGAAATGCCCGCCAGTTGGCTGGCAGTAGCCTCATTACCCTAATTCCACATAATTGCAATGTTTGATCAAGCAAAGCTGAACAACAGCTGGTCCAGATATTGGTGTGTGCTACCATTTCAGATGATGAAATTTGCAGGCTGCACAAGCATTTTCCATCCACTCCCCCCCACCCCTGCATGGAACCTAGGATGCGTTATGATCAGAGAAATTTGAAATTGGATATCATCTCAGTTAAGCGAATATGTGATGAAAGACCTTTCCCAGATTGCAAGATTAACAACTCTCACAATTCTATCTTTTAGCACTCGGAATTGCTCTTCTTAAAGTAGATACTTTATTTTTAAGAGAAAAACATGAGTTTTGTCTTCATCTTTGTGGGTATCAGTGGTTGAACGACCCCCTGTCTCTTAATTTTCCTAGGATGTACTTTTCATGGAAAACTTGCACAAGATGGTAAAGACCAATTTGCCAAAAGAATAGGCTCAGAAAGATGAAACCCCTTGCTGTTAAGTTGATTATGACTCATGGAGAGTAAAGCTGCTGGTTACAGGTTTCTTGGTTGCAACCTTTATGGAAGAAAATCCCCAGACAGTTCTTCCTCAGATCCCTGAACCTTAGATTAGCAATTGAACTCAACACTTCACACCACATCATTCACTCACTGCTACGAAGTCAATTCTGATTCATTTCTGCCCTATCGGACAAAGCAGAATTGTCACTTTGGGTTTCAGAGGCTACAAGTCTTTACAGGACCTGAAAACCTCCATTTTTTTCCATAGAACAGCCGTGGGCTCGAACTGCTAACCTCACAGTTCACAATCACTAGGATTCCTTACATCAGATTAAAATGTGAGACAGGAGAAGATTGTTACTTCCTAGGGATGAAGAAAGACATTGGAATTTAATTAAGAAAAGTAGCTTCTAAGATTGATTGTGGCAATGCTTGTATGTCTTTTTATTATATTTAATCTGTTGAATTGTTTGAATGTGAATTATCTGGCAATAAAGTCATTAAAATTAAAAACAAACAAGCCTACTCCCACCACCGGAAAGCAGTGATGCCCCAAAAGCCAAAAACCAACCAACCAAACAAACAAGAAAGCATTCTTACATTAAAATATAGTGTCTACTTCTTTTATATTCACAAAAGAAAACATTTTAGTACAGTTGTTTTGCTTTCTTTTGCTAATAATAAAATCAAGCAATAATTTACCAGATACTTTTACTGTTTATTTAATGTCATTTTAGAGATTCTTGCATCATAACGCTATACAAAATTTGCTTAAAGTAGTATCCCTATAATACTAATAACTTATTTCAGAAAAAGAAATCAATCTACTAAGCTCAAAACACCCACAAACCACCCTAAAAAATAAAACTACATTTATAACTGTCAATCTTCCACTTATAAAGAAACATCAATTTGAGCAGACTAATAACTGCACAAGTACAACTTAGGCAAAGCAAAAAAAGAATACATATCAAAATGGAAAATTAAAAAACCTTTTAAAATATTTCTGTAAACAAACATGTTCCTATTTTAATTTTTACAACTTGTTTCTCCTTTTTAACTCCATGTAAGTAAAATATTTTTACTAATTTCATTGAGATATAATTAACATGATACAATTTAATCATTCATTAATATTAAGAAGATTTGTACATTCCTCACCACAATCAATTTGGGAATGGAGGTGTTAAGGTGAGGGTCTTATCTTCTAATTTATCAATTTACTTCAACCAATAGCAAGATCATACATCTGGAATGTTCACAGTGGTTTATTTTATTTTTCAATTTCTTTTTGCACCAGAACCAACTGTATTCTTATTTCCAGTACACAAAACAACCTGTAAAAGGGAGTAAAAATGAGAGAGGATGAATAATTTTTTTTCTACTCCCTTCATTGTCAACACATGTTCTGAAGAAAAGATCTGATATCTGATCCCAGACGTTACTTATGTGAAATTAAGCTAACATTTTAACCTTATTAGCAATATTTACTTAATTGTAAAAGAAAGGCTTTGCCTCTATTAGAATTAATGTTAAAAGCCAATAAGTAATACAATTATTTTGGGGGACACACAGATTCATTTTTTTGGGGGGGCATCACTGCCTCTGGTGATCGTGGGTGCTACCCAGTGCTGCTCCTGAAAGCCGCTGCTGGATTTGAACCGCCAAGCCCGCAGGCCACAGTCCCGCACTCAACCACTTATGCCACCAGGGCTCAGCCAGATTCATTTTATTCTCTCTTATATTGATGTAGAGAAAAGACAACTTGCACCTGAAAGCATCACTGCATTTGCATTTTTTAAGTGTACGATTCTTGTAGCCTGGTGCTAACCAGCTCATTACTAAATAGCGATGATGGAAACTCCAGCCTTTGGTGGGTGTCTAATTGCATTTTTTTTTCAATAGACAAACTCATTGCAATCCATTGTGATTAATTCTGAATAAGTTCTGATTTATAGCAATCCTACATAATGTTTCCAAGACCGCAAATCGGTACAGGTGTAAACAATCTCAGTTTTCTCCCACTCAACAGTTGATTGGTCTGAATCACCAACTTTATATTCTTAACAACTCAATGTCTAACTCACACCAGACCCAGATGTTTCAAATACTTCCCTAACACATTTCCTTCCATTGCATTTTTAATGTCTTCGTTGACTGTTCACTCTGTAACCGGTTGTTTTCTCATTGGTTCATGTCATCTTCAACTCATCTCCAATTTTGTAATTCCCTCATAATCTCTATGCTTTCTAACCATACATGGTTTCTCATGATTTCCCTAAGATACCACAAGATTTCTGACTTTTATTAATTTGAGGTTGCCTCTGTCTTATTGGAATCATCCAGTCTTAGCTCATGATACCAGCTCAATTCTTTCAAGCAGTGTGGAAGTTACATAACCTGATGAAATTTGAGGTTTAAGAGTGAAGGGGAGGGCTGAGCCCCTGTGGCTTAAGTGCTTGAGTGCAGACCTGCAGCCCGTGGGCTTGACGATTCAAATCCAGCGGCGGCTCTCAGGAGCAACACTGGGTAACGCCCACAACCACCAGAGGCAGTGATGCACACACACACACAAGAGTGAAGGGGTAAAACTTATCCTGTCAATCAGGATATAGCCAGTGAGGCCTCTGTGTGGACATGACCTTCTTCTGAGGATTCTAGCAATGCCCGTATTTCCTCCTTGCAAGTGAGAGATTCCTTCACTCTCTAGGTTTGGTGGTCAGGTGTCTCTCTCTCTCTCTTCTCTCTTCCTCCCATCTTTCTTCTTCTTCTGCTCCTCTTCTTTCTTCTTCTTTCTCTCTCTCTCCTTATTCCCTATGAGGCATTCTTGTGGAGAAGACACGTGGAACATGAAGACAGACCTCTGGTTTTGATGGAACCAGACCTCTGGAACCAGAGAAACCACATGGAGACCCCTGCCAACTCTGAGATGCTTACACCACCACTGGATCCACAAGACTTCTCACACAGTGGCTTATCCTCTTCCTGCATATGGCATCACTGCATGTATTTTGTGAATGTGAAAAGCTATTTATAAATTGGTATTAGGGTTAAAATCAAACTTCTGGACTTGATCTGGACTGGGATGGTATGTTTTCTCAATATTCAACTGACTTTGTATATCAAGCTCTTTCTTATACATATACAAGTATCTATGGATTTGTTTATCTCGTCTACTCAGACTTACATAGACAGAGTGAGATGCTTTGCCTATAGAGTCATTCAACATTGTGTATTAAATAAGGTTCTCTAGAGGGTTCTCTTTTGATTTTACAGATATGTAAAAGGAGAAAATACATACATATATATACATATATATACACAGCACAAAGGAATATAGCAGCTAATCAGTTCACACAGCATTATTGAGGATTCCGTTGAACAGTTAATAAACTGGAAGTTCTGCAACTCATGTGGGCTGCTGGCTCTAAGGTCAAGGAAGCAGACAGTTGAGTCTTCCTTAGTGTAATGCAGGCAGTTCAGCCACAGGCAGCAACAGCAGAGCGGATCATCAACAGTCAGCTAGAAGACAGGATTTGACAGTCTCAAGTGATGCATACACTAGCACTGTGGCAAGGCAGCTCTTAAAGGAACCTCAAGCTCTAACAACATGATCCATGCTTTACATGCCCCACAGGTGGTGTGGCTCACAAGTTGAGGCAAAGAATTAGAAGTCACAGGCTGGTTTGGTCACCAAAGAGCCATAGAGAAAGAAGGGGGAAAAGGGGACCTTGCCAACCCATTTATCTCTTTGTCCTCCATTCAAAGTGTGACCTTATGAATCTCACATGTTCTTATTCGACAGATTTGCACAATTAATCTACCTATCCCACCTTGCTACTCAAGTCTGGGGTTTTTCCTGGAGTTCTCTCAGTTTATGAAATGTTGAGCATATTCTTCCTTTTTGGTTTTCTAATTCTGTCTTCATACATTTCATTATAATATTTGTTTTGTTGGCCATCTCTTTGATCTCTTCTGTTGACTTTATTATTTCTTCTATTTACCTTAGCTTATTTATCTCTAAGAGCGTGTCTTTTCTGACATCCATTCTAATCTTTGCTTTCTTTGCTATATTTCGGTGACCTTTTTCTTTCTTCATGAATGATGTTCTCGATATCCTCTCTGAGCTCATCAGTTTTTTGGCATTAGTGTTTAAAGCATCAAATCTGTTCTTGAGGTGTCCTTAAAATCCAGATGAGATAGACTCAAAGTCATATTTTGACTCTCTGGGATTTATTTTGATTTTCTTCAGTGTCAACCTGAACTTGCATATGAACAATTGATCTGATCCTCAATAAGCCCCTGGACTGGTTTTATCTGCTGATATTAACTTGGGTGACAGAGTCAGAGTAAGAAATCTCACTCCACTACAGTAATAAAAAATGAAAATATACACTAGTTCGCTTATAACTCATAGTATTATTTATAATGTATATTATACAACTTATAATATTAATCTTAATTCAAAACTTTTCAATTATCACAATAATGCTATCATAGCAGCTTGTACAAGTTTCTAGTTTTTGGATACATTGAAGAACAGCCAATACAGCCCTGCAGCACTATGAATGAATTGCCAGGGAACTTTAATAGCTACAGTCAATCACAAAGCAAAGATAAATGCTAAATTCACTCAGAAAACTATTGACAAAAAATGTAAATTGAAATATTAATAAGAAGAGTAATGAAGGATCGTTTGCATATGCAAGCATTTGGTTACTGATGAAGCTGGTTAATATGGTTATAAAGGAAAGTTTCATTGTAATAAAAAGCCAAAACCAAACACACTGGCATCAAGTCAATTCCATCACTTAGCAGCCCTACATAGGGCTTCAACGGTTCTAAATCCTAACCGGAACAGATCATTCATTTTTCACCTGAGGAGTGACTAGTGTGTTTCTCCACTGACTTTATGATTAGGAGTTCACCTCTTTATGATAGTGTTATAAAAATTAAGCAGAAAATGAAGATGGTTGTTTTTATTACAATTTTGTATACAGTGCCTCAGTTGTCAAATTCAATTCGTTCCAAGCTCATATTTGAACACTGAAATTTCTGAAAACTAAATCCATTTTTACATAATAATGGAAACTGAAATAATTAGTTTTGAGACCCCAAGATTACATATTGGATTAATTTCTTCTGGACTTTAAATTATTATGGATGTTTTTAGCCTTCTCTTAAATCTCAGATACGCTATTGCCATCAAGATCCTTTGGATTTAGCCAAACTAACAGTCTTTTCAATATCTCCTGGGTTCATTGCTTAGTGATTAGTGAGTTTACACCTTTCACTATATTTGCTGCTTTAAACACATTCCCCCCCCACCCTCCCTCCCCACAAACATTCAAAATGCTGACAGTGTCAACTTAGACATGTATTCAGCTGCCATATCAGACAAGTGGCAACCTGATTCAAATTTTTCAATCAACCTCATTCATATTTCGCAATGATTTTCTTCTTTAACCCTATCGTGGTTGTCACAGTTTTTCTCACAGCTTTACTGCGGGTATCACTAACTTTCTTTGGAGCTATGTTTACTTATTTTTACACTTACTGTTTTTTACACAAAAAACACATACACACATGCATAGTGTTGAATGTGGTAATGTGTTAACACAAGTACTGTATGTTGTTTGAGTATGAGCTGTGCATAAACTGAACCATCACCCCCTTTTTCGAAGGTAAAATGTGATGTCTCAGACTCACTCTCGCCTGTACATTGGATTTTTGGTTGACTATGAAACAAAATTATGAATGTTGAACAGATTTTTATCAAACTGGATATTCAAGTAGTGGATATTTCAAGCTAGGATCTGTTCTACAAGCACAATATCACTGTACTTTTGAAGAAGTTATAATAAGAACCTAACCCATGATCATTCTTTTTTCCTCTCCCCACACCCCCCCCATGATCATTCTTGGTTGTAATTACACTGTATATTTTGTTAAATATAAAGTAAAATAAAACATTTTTGATAACTTACCATTTTATATTGTAAAGATTAAATTCAGGTCAAACTTGTTTTTTACTATAGTTACTCCATGTATTTACACATCTTTATTGGTATTAATAATCTTGGAAAAATGAACTACTGCTGTTCCTCATTATTTGCTAACCTTTGCAAACCAATTGAAGCCAGTTTTCTGAAAACAAGTTTTCGCCAATCATGATAATTCCATGTGGACTGAGCCCCAATGATGTACATAGTGGTTGTGTGCAGGGCTGTGGCCCACTGGGTTGGCAGTTCAAATCCAGCAGCAGCTCTCCAGGAGCAAGGCTGGAACTCCTACTCCCACCAGGGCAGTGCTGCCCAAAAAAGTAATTCCATGCATAGAAACATTTCTGTACCATTTGTTACAAAATGGACACTTATCTAAAAGCTTTATAAAACTGTAAATTACCCATTTAATGATCAGTGCAAGCCTTTGAGATTGTATTAGCTTTATTTTACAGGTTAGAAAACAAAGCTACAGAGAGTTTAAGAATTTTGCATTAGGTAACTTAGATTGTAAGCAGTAGACCTTAAAATCAACCCTGGACAGTCTGGTTTTAGAAGCCATGCTTCTCATCATGATACTCTGGTGTCTCGGTCTGCTAGACTTCCTCCACATGCTGGGGGGACAAGCTGCATTTTTAATAGTTCATGTGAGCATGCTGAAATAGATTTTGGCCAGTTTCAAGTGTGACGCCAAGGATTGAATAGTTCATTCAGAAATGGGGTGATAACTTTGTTTAGGGTAAATGCAGGGGGGTGGGGACTCAAACATTAAAACAAATAAACAAAAACTCTAATGCTTCCCCAAACTTAAGACAGTCTACCCGCTTTTGAATTTTATTATATTTAAATCTTATTTTATTACAAAATATATGCCACAGAGCATACTATAAGAACACTTATGTGTATTCCATCAGCAACTTTTTCTGTCAACATATAATAAATATGCATTTTCCATTACAGTATGTGTTGCTTTACTATAAGTCTACTCTTTTTTTTAAAACTTTTTATTGTGAATTTGGTGAAACAAATCTAACTTCCATTCTACAATTCATACACGTTTTGTTTTATGTCATTAATTGCAACTCCCACAATGTAGCATCATTTATCATACTTCTTCCTTGTGTTTTCATTATTCCTCCTTTCCTAAGCATTCCTGTTTTCTGAAATTTCTCCTTGGATACAGCTTACCCTTTTGATGTCAAATGATTGATTATTTGAAGGAGTGTGTTCTTCTCTAATATTATAGTTTATCGTATAATCCTATTGTTTGAACATTGAGTTCAATTTCAGACCTGAAGGGTGATTAGGACCAGTAGTCTTCGGGATTCCACCTGTCTCTGGCCAGCAAATCTTGTGTATAGTTTTAAAGTCTCAGAATCCCCGAAAGGTTTTTCTCTGCTATTGTATATACCGCATTTACCCTAAACAAAGTTATCACCCCATTTCTGAATGAACTATTCAATCCTTGGTGTCACACTTGAAACTGGCCAAAATCTATTTCTGCATGCTCACATAAACTATTAAAATTGTAGTTTGTCCCCCCAGCCTGTGGAGGAAGTCTAGCAGACCGAGACAACAGAGTATCATGATGAGAAGCATGGGTTCTAAAACTCATTGTTGCTCTGCAACCCTATCCGATAGAGTCAGAATGGACTCAGTGGCATTATGCTTGGTTTGGTTTGGTATGATGATAACCATGTACTATCTAGTTCTTCTGGTGTCATGCAGGCTGAGTCTTGTGTAGCCCACTCAACCTTTCAATTTATTGTTTCCTTGTGTCTCTGGTTTTTCTTTATTCTTCTTTACTTTAGATGAGGAAAGATCATTGGATAGTAGAATTAGTTTCCATAGTGGAAATAACTAAAGACTACTGATGAAGAACTTATTTAATTTTCTCTACATGTTTTTGTATGTATGTGTATATAATATAAGGGCTACCATAGTGAGAATAGCCAAATGGAAACCATTAGAATTGCCATTGCCTAGGAAAATAATAAACCAAAAGCAATACCTCATTCCTGGAGGGATTGCAGAGATCAGTGCCACCATCAAAGACTTGAAAGATGCAAGGGTGGTGATTCCTGCCACATCTCCATTTAACTCACCCTTTTGGCCTGTAAAGAAGACAGATGGATCCTGGAGAATGACAGTGGATTATTATTGTAAGCTTAACCAGGTGGTGACTCCAATTGTAGCTGCAGTTCCAGATGTGGTCTCATTGCTTGAGCAAATTAATACTTCTCCTGGTACCAGTTACTAAGTATGTCTATTCCAGTGATGCATTCAGGAACTGGGGAAATAACCACAGGATGGTTTCAGGGACTTACCGGACCCATAGTGAAGTGTACCTGAGCTAAAACTCCATTAATAACTTGGCCTCCATAAGCCCCCACTCTGACTGGCGGGCCTTTGAAACACTTTGGGTCCCCTGGAATTAGTGTCAGTTCAGAGTCAGTGTCCAGTAATCCCCGAAAAGTTTAATTATTTTCTTTTCCCCAATGAACAGTCACTCTTGTGAAAGGCTGCAGATCCCTTCGGGGAAGGCTAGAAGAAAGACTGACAGCATAAACCTTTGGAGATGTGGCAGGATCCTTCTTCCAAGGGACCTGGCCTTCCCCTCATTCAAGTGGTTGTAGTGAAGAATATGTCCTCAGGACACCCCCTTTTGGGGTCTATGGGAATATCCTGATAGATCCATTCCACCATACCATTTTCCCTCAGCTTTTGGATGCCTTCTTCTACAGTGTACAGTGTACCTACCTTCTTCTTCAAGGTAGGTCAGGACCTCAAGTTGGTCTAATCTAGGCCATCTGGAAGCCCATGCCTCAGTGAACCAGCCAAATAAGAAGTTGGTTCCTCTCTTAGCCTCTCTCGCTGAGACAATTGAAAGAAAAGTCTGTGCTTAGGGGTCCCATATCCAGAAACTCAGACTGATCTAATGTTACATTTCTTGCACCAGTATCCCACACCCTCAGTAACCATTCCCAGGGATATTCTCTAGGCTTTTGCTTGTACGTATTTGAAAGCTCAAGCAGTTCTTTGTGAGTATAGCGTACTTCTTGAGTAATCACCTCGGCCTTACACTTAGGAGCTTTCCTTGCCTTAATTTTAGTTATAGGGCTAGCAGAAACTATCAATGGTGAGGGTGTTTCCTGGGTGTTCTCAGCACTATCTTGTAAGTCATTTCCCTCAGGCATTGGTAGAGACGCAGCCCCACCTGGCGTTTCACGTTGAGAAGGTTGGTTGATCTGCTCAGGTGTAGGTTGTTTTGTTGATAGTAGACTACTATCTCCAGCTGGGCAGGGCAGATCTATTGACTGGGCTTTTTCAATTGTTTCTAATGGTGGCATAATATCCTCCTCTTCTGGATCATCAGCCCATGTATTACCATCCCATGTTTCAGGGTCTCAATTTTTTCCTATCAATGCCCTCACTTTGGCTTCCAACACTGCTCCAGATCTGCCATTCAGCTGACGTTGTAATTCAGCCACTCGCACAATGAGACTTTGGACCTGGTTCTCAGCAATATCGGCTCTTTTACTACAGGCAAGAAGGCTTTCCTTTGTAGCACAGGCCGATGCCTTCAAGTCCATGAGTCGGCACTTAAGGCATGCTTCTGAGGTCCAGAGGCAATCCCTCTCCTTAATCACATAGTCCATTGTAGGAAGGACCAGCCAACCAGCTTCCTTATACTTGGCATCTTGACAAAACTGCTGGAATATTTCAGACATATGTTCTCCCAGAGCCTCTCCTGTAACCAGCACCTCATCCATCAATGCTCCTACTTTAAGTATTAGCTTTGCTATTTCACACCATGGACTAGTAGGATTGGCAAAATTACCCATGGCTTTAGGTCTAGAATTAGCATCACCAGTGCTCTTAAGACTAATCAGATTGGAGAACCAATCAAAGAGACCCATATTTATGATTTTATTTCTCTAGAAGCACTCCTGGTACCACTTGTGTCAGGCAGGGTTCTGTTAGAGAAATAAAAATCAGGACACTAGCAAATCTTTTTATATATTTATATATAGAGAAAGGTATATAAGAAAGAAACAGTTAACTATCTATAAAGCAGTACAGGTTGCTCGGTGCAACTCACTTGCGTGAGGCAGCTAGAAGACTGGCAGTCCTTCAAGTCTTGAGGGCCGCTGAGTAGTCCTCTGTAGAGCAATTCAGGCTATTTGGTCACAGACAGCAAACAGCAGAGCAGGTCGCCAATAGTCAGCCGGATGACAGAGTCCAACAGTCCCCAGCTCAAGAAATGTATATACCAGGAGCGTGGCGAAGTAGGGCTTGAAGGAACCTCAACTCACAGCATCACAGTCCATGATTAGGTCTCCCATGGGTAGTGTTGCTTGGAAGTCGAGGCACAGGACGGACGAACAAGGCAGCTCTCTAGTCTGAAGATGCGGAAGCAAGAGAGAGGGCGGGACTCGCTGAGCCCTTCCTATCTCTGCCCTTCAATTCATCCCGTGTGTTCATTGGCCATGTCATCACAACAGACCTACCAATCTTCTGTGGCCATGTTGGCATAACAAACCTACCCATCACAATATATAATAATATATTCTGTATGTGTTGAGGGGGCCTTGATGATACAATGGTGTCTCCTGTTAGCTAAGACGATTTTCATGCTCCAGCAACTCCATGGGAGAAAAACTTGGCATTTAATTTTGCTGGACATTGGAATTGGCTTAATGGCACACCACCACAACAGTAATGCATAGTTGGCATGGGGGACAGCACCAGATAAATACTGGAGTCTCTCATTCTTTTTCATGTATCTCTCAGGAGCTAGTCAATTGTCTTTACTTTCTCAGGTTCAACAAGTTGCAAAGCAAAACTTATTCTACAGCACTTCAGTCTCTCTTGGACCTCTTTCCAATCTTTATGTGTGTGTTTCAATCTCAAAGAGAACTGCTTTCTACCAGGGAACAGATGCACAATTTGAGGGCTCTTTGACCTTCATTTGCAGAGTTTGGATGTAAAGTGTAATTTGAGGAAGGGACTGGAGTTGAAAGTGATAGGTAGCTTCTGGGACCACCATCTCTCCCAGAGTCACTGTATATATTTTTACATGTATTTCAAATAAAATTATGTTATAAACACCTGATAGAGTTTCCTTTAGGGATGAACATTTACAAGAGCTAATGATATTGGAGAAGCCCAAATAACAAAGCCATGTGGTTACCGTTTTTACATGAAAAATATAAATGTGTGGCACATTATTTTTATGTTTGGAGAACGGAGGTATCCTGAGAAAGAAGGAAAAGGTGATCAGAGAAGATTCCTGAGGCATGCTGTGACATTGGACACTGTTAAATCAAAGGGTCTGTGGAAAATGGCCCTGTTGAAGGCAGAAAGAGGAGCACCGTAGCAGGGAGTGTTTTTGAATGTACACCTTGATACTTCCCCAATATTTAGAAAAGAATGATATATGTGTGAGTGGCATGATAAGGATATTTTCAGCTCAACATAGCATAGAACCGAAGTGACATGTCTGGGGAGAAACTTCCAAGCATGCTTGGGCCAGCTCTAGCAGACTGCAGAATGTGCAGGTGTCTGGCGGTTACACTTACATTCCCTTTGCCACTTACCGCCCCACGTTCTTGAGTCATTCTTTTGTACCTCTGCTCTTTTTTAAATTCTACCACTTTCTTCCTCATCCTTACTTTCAGCTGATGATCTTGCTGCTTACCTCGCTGTCAAAATTACATCCATCAGAGGAGAACTTCTATAAACGCCCACTACCATCAGGAATCCAGTAGAACAGAAGAGAACAGCCCTAGAGGGTTTCTGAGACACTAAATCTTTAAGGAAACATGCAACTTTATCTTTCTCCTGTGGTATTGTCTTGAGTGAGTCCCTAGGAATGTATATTTTACTGGGTTGGGCTTTATACCAACAAAGGTTGGAGGATTCAGAGGGATCAGATATGCTCATCATTTCCCATGTTTTTGTTGGTTTGTTTGAATAAAGTCATTGTGTTTAAATATGGATATATGTATGTGTAACAGACAACCAAACCTTAACAAAGGTTCAAGTTTTTCTTTTAGGTATGATAAGAGATCTTCTGACTATGAACTTAGACAAACAGTGTGAGCTTCTGGAGGACAGGTACTGTGTATCAGCAATTTGCAACGTGCTATACAAATATTAGAAATGCCCAAATAATACTTAGGAAAAAAATCCAGCATTATGTAATATATAGTCCCTTCTGATGCCATGTAGTATCTGCATCCATTGTTGACTTGGTCAGTAGGCTCAGCCTCACTTATACTTGTGTGGTAGTTGCCTAACCTGATGTTAATTTGAAACTGGAGAGGATTACAAATGAAGGGGTGGAATATGGCTTGTCAATCAAGATGTAATCAATGAAGCCCAGGCGTGGGCATTGCCTTCTCCTGAGAATTCTAGAAATTCCCTCTTTGGAGACAGAAAAGACTCTCTGGGCTCACTCTCTGAGGGACACTCTATTGATAAGACACATGACACTACTCTGATAGACCCCGTGCCCTGGGAACAGGAGAAACCATGTGAGATCCTTGCCACGCACCACCATTGGATCCAAAGACTTCCTAACCAGTGGCCTGTAATCATCCTGCATTCAGCATCACTGCATGTGTTTTGTAACTCTGAAGAGGAACTTATAGATTTGTAATGGAACATATGAAGTAATATTGGATTTATGAACTTGATCTGGACTGGGATGTGAAATTTTCTCAATATTTCATTGCTATTATATATAAACCTACTACATATATATATGTTTTCCTAGTCTATCCCGACTAACACACCTCAAGTGTGTTAGTATGTATATGTATATGTATATATGCATATGTGTATATATATATATATATATAATTTTTCTTCTCTTGGTATAAATCCCTTCCTGGTACTAAGTGTGTTTGTAATACCAACCTCAATGGAAAACGAACTGTTTTAGTTCATCTCCCCTCATTAGCTCATGAGGAAAGTTTCCCTCCTGCTGATTTTAATGGTGTTTATTTGTGCAACATTAGCACAGGGGTAATTAGTGCTATACATAGAACTCTTGAGAAATGACCTTATCTGCATTCCTAGGTAGCAGCATCTCCTCCATTGAGTTTTGTTGTAGAGACCTCATCTTTACCAGTTGGACTGCTAACTGTAAGATCAGCAGTTTGGCATTAGCAGCTGCTCTGTGGGAAGGGCGAGGCTTTCTACTGGGCAGAGAGACAGGTTTGGAAACCCATGCGGGCAGTCCTAGTCCATCCTATGGGATCGCAATGAGTTAGAATTGTTGGACGACACTGAGTTTTCCTCATACACTCTACAGATCCACGTGGGATAAAAAAGGGGGCAGAGCATTTCCCTCCCCCTCACAGCTAATTCCTATAGAATAGCTAGCAACTACTAGGTTAAAATATAAAAGGATAAGAGACAGAGAAGAATGGTGCTACTTCTCCACTGTTTCAGGTGTTTCCAAGTTCCCAGCCATCACTTTTCTGTACTCCTCAGAAATATCCGCAATGTCCTTCCTGGCATTTAGGATCTGAGCCAACAGGACCAGCTAGCTGTTCAGAGTTATGGCTCGATGGAGAACATGGAGTATGGGGGTGAGGTATCTTTATATCCACATGTTTTCCCTCTTCAAACAGCATCCCCATTCTCTCTCAACATCACTGTGAACCATAGATGCATTTATTTATTATCCCTCAGTGTATCATAATCAATTTTTTAGATTCACCCAGCTGTACAATTATTAAGGGGGACGCATTATGAAGAGGTCCCAGACCTTAGATTGTAATGATAGTAACTGAATCATTATTTTGTTCCCTTTGACCTGATTTTATTGTACAATTAGTCATTTGGGTTATTCTTGGTCTGGCCTTTACCTCTTCTCTCAATTTGACTTATTTTCATCATCTTGGCGCTACCCAACTTGCCACTGTAACAAGTGCAAGCTCGTGAAATGAGCATTAAGCTTACCTCTGATAAACTAGGATTTGGGTAGGATCTAAATGGAATCACTGGGTGGTGTAAATGGATTAATACACTCAGTACTAATTGAAAGATTAAGGGTTCAAGTCCAGCAAGAGAAGTCTTATAAGGAAAATGTGGTGAACTATTTCTCGAAAGATCCGCTGTCAGAACTCCATGGAGCATTGTTCTCTGTCACATGGGAGTCCCGTGAGGTAGAGGGAATGCTGCAGCAACAGGTTTGGTTTGTGTTTTATGTGTGAATTATGGTTGGATGGAGTTAGAGTGGCATGAGAGTGGGTGATTCTGAAAAGTGATTCCTAAGAATAAAACAGATACAAAATCAAAAGTGAAACAGATCTTTAAGCACATTTCCTCATCTTTTTCTATATGAAATATTGCACTGAATTTTCTATCCAGGGTTGTCTTTGAATTAGTGGCATTATGGAATACTCTAAAATATTTGTTAAAATGGTTCCCAATTTTAAAATACTTGATATGATTGAACTATGGAGTGGTATGATCTATGCATTAGTTCCCAGTAAAATAGTTTTGGGAAAAAAAAATCAAGTTTTCCCTTTGTAACCAAAATAGCCTTTGAGATGATTATTTTTTAATTCCACTTACACTTCTCATATTTTATTTAGTTTTTTTTTGTCAAATTGATTTCTCTTTCATGCTTGCTTTCATGGGATTTTCCTGTTGTGGCATATTTGGAAGTTCATTATCCCTAAAACCAGACCATAGCCTGTATCCACACTCTTGATTTTTTTCTTTTCCTCTCCTATGGAATACCTCTGGAGTCTTCCTCAGTATTAATCATTCACACTCCTCTGGGCCTCTTCCAGTGCTTGATGATACTATTGTACAGACTCGACCTCTGTGCTTTTCAAGAAACATGGGGACAAGAAAATGTTTGAAGCATTGTGAGCACCTAGACACACAATGTCCTGCGCTCTTCTGTGGCATTCTCTCTTAAAAACCATTCTAATTCTAAGAACGCACAACAGGACCAGCAGAATCCTTAGCAGTTGCGAGGGGTTGCACTTAGGTCCCAGTTTGAGCATGAGATAATCACTGCAGGTTATGGTTGATAGATGGATACTGGTTTGGCAAATGACTAGGAGGCTTCCAGTGTAGCATCTTTCTAGAAGGGTCTTCAAAAGTGTGCTGGTGGTTTAGATTGCCCAAAAGCTCTTATAGAGCAGAGGCAGATTTTTAACTTGTCAAAAAAGTATTTCTCTTTAGGGGAAAGACAATAATTAATAGATGAAGAAATTGTCAGAATACTTCCAAAGAGCCTGAGGAAAGGGAACACTTTTAGACAGTGAGCAGCAAGCTGCTCCAGGGCTGGTCTATTTTGGTTCTTAAGTCAAATAATCTGCTGGTGCCACTTCTTGACCTTAGGGGCTTGTTCAGGGTCCTCATGATGGCAGAAATACCCTGTGCTAATTCTGGGCCTGGTGATGGGTTATTGTGTCATCACCTGTACGCCTCCTACTCTGTTTAGTCTTTATTTTCTCTATTGAAGTTTATGTCCTCTCCTTTACTCATCAGTAAATGTTTGTCAAGTGCTGACTGTGCTCCTGGTATAAGGATGGGAATGAAGGACTTTATCATTGTCAGTTGTCACACAACTTACAGTCAGTGAAAGGGCGGGACAGCGTGTCCTTTTTATGATCTGCTATAATGCAGTTTCTACTTGGGTGGAACTCAGAACATCTCACTGGTTATCAAAGGAAATTTTAATCTCTCCTTCCAATTCCTACATATCCAATTGTTTGAGATGTTCAGGTAATTGCCTTTAAATATCTAGATTTCTTGACTTGAAGGTAACTGAACGTGTATTGCTGTGAAATCTCGTTTTTTTTTAGTCCATCTTCATATTGCTAGAATATCATCACAGAGACCATAATTAGAAGTCTGAAATCTGGCAGATACTCTAGCAGGTTCCATGCAAATGTAGGCTCTTATGAGTTTGAATCCTGGCTGTCCAAATTGTATGAAAAATTTGTCAACAGCTAGTTATTTAAACATATGTGTAGGCCACATATCAGTACAATGAGAAGTAAAATATTAATTACTCTCTAGGGCTGTTAGATAGTTTGCTTCTGGTTGCAAAATATGCTTGCTTATGACTGTTACATACGATAAGTTCAAAAAATGGCAGTGATCAGTTATGTTGGTGGATATCAGTAGTTACAAAGACTCTATCCTAAAGGCATCACATGTAATAAAATAAAGCCTTTTAAAGCATACTTTGCTTGTCATTATTATTTTAATTTCTACAATGATTATTTCAATAATGGGTTCTTTTAATTTTTTTTTGGTTGGGTACTTTATTGATAGTAAATGATAAGGTTGGTCTCTCCAAGCCCCACCTTTCCTTCAGAGGGTGTGGATGGAAACTGGAGATGATGGGATAATTTCAGTATGTTGGGGCATCAAGTTGGGGCCAAATACTCCACAGCAGTTGGGGGTTTCTCTCTCCCTCTAATGCTGTTTCTGTGGCTGGTGGTCCAGGAGCTCTCTTATTCCTTGAAACCTCTCAAGACCATAAATTCCACTACTCTTTTTCTGTAGCCAAATTTCAATTGTCCTACCAGGAAATGAACTTCACAAAGTCTTCGTTGAGGGCAATGGTGGAGTAGTGGCTGTCACTGTTGAAGTGACAGGAGAGACAGTATGGCCCTCAGAGTAGTCCAGCATGCCCTTTTGGGGACCATCCAGATGCCTGCTTTATCACCATCTAGATGGCATCATACTTGGCAGGTTGACAGCTTTCTCCAGAGAGCAGGTGAGATCCACTATCAACATAATGTGGGTGGGGCCATAGAAGGCTGTGCCAGTGAGTTTCCCATTCAGCTCTGGAATAATCTTGCCCACAGCCTTGGCAGTGCCAGTAGATTTGGGGATGATGGGTTTCCCAGAGGAGCTGCTCATAGTCTTCTGAGTGGCAGTGATGATGTGGACTAGGGTTATGAGTCCCTCCATAATGCCAAAGTTGTCATGGATGGCCTTCGCCAGGGGAAGCAAGCAGTTGGTGGAGGAGGCATTGTTGATAAGAATGCAGGATTGCCATGGTTCACACCCATTACAAACATGGGGCATTGGCCAAAAATGGCATAAATCATCACCCTGTGGGTATCCCCCTTCAAGCGAGCCCCCAGCCTTCTCTATGGTTGTAAAGACACCAGTGGACTCTGTGACTTACTTGGCAGTAAGTCACCTTGATGTTGGTGGATGTCACTCCTGGAAGATAGAGATGAACTTCCCATTGATGATTAGCTTCCTGTTCTTGTCTTGCTGGTGCCATTGAACTTGCCATGGATAGAATCATACTGGAATATGTAGACCATGAAGTTCAGGTCAATTAAAGGGCCACTGATGGTAACAATATCCACTCTGCTGGAGTTGAAAGCAGACCTGGTGACTAGGTGCCGAATAAGGCCAAATCTATTTACTCCGACCTACACTATCGTGTCTCTGAACTTTCAATATCTTGTCTCCGGAAATGAGGCTGGGACTACCTGGGAAGATGTGGCTTCCTGTCTAGATAGGAGGAGCAGAGAGTGATGGAGTTCTTTGTTAATGTGTTTCACTTCCCCAAGCAATTAGATGACCAAGCTCTTCAGTATCTCATCCAAACATTTCAAGTTAATGCTGTGGCACTTTCTTATGCTGACTGTTACTAATTATAGTGGAAAATAGAATCTTTAAAAAATGTCAATAAAATTTTATAAAGCACCAGGAATATTTTTCAGACTAACTTCTTTCTCAGTAAACGTCTTTAAAAGCTATGATATAATAAATGGAATTATTTGACTTAGTTTAATGGCTACTTTACAATACTTATTCTAGCAGTGAAAAAAGTAAACTCCCGATGCTGTCCTGTGAGGAAAGCCATGGAGAGTGTAAAGTCACATCACTTAGATGTAGAACCTTCAAAATTTTCTGGTGTTTTCATTTTAATATCTGTGCCATAGATATGTAATTTGACCTCTATCTCCTCCATGTGAATATTATTTATTTAAAGGAAATTCATTTTGTGTCCACCATGAGAGGGTCCTGGTTAGCTTAGTGGTCTGCTTTGGGCTTCTAACTGCAAGGTCAGTAGGTGGAAGCTATGAGCTGCTCTGATCAAAGAACAGCTTTAAGGAGATGGATTGACACATTGGCTGCAACAAAAAGTTCAACCATAAAAACAACTGTGAGGGTGGCATAGACCTGGACAGTGTGTTGTTCCTGTTACGAAGAGTCATGATGGACTGGAACTGACTCTATTGTCTTTCAAAATAACAGCAGTAGCAGCTATATCTGTGATTAATTTGGGTTTCAAGAGGCAAAGTACTTAGTTCATTATTTTCTTTGGGGTGGCATCACTGTCCTCTGGTGGGAGAAGGAGGGCCAGTCTTGCTCTTGGAGAGCTGCTGCTGGATTTGAACCTCCAACCCAGTGGGCCTCAGTCCCGCACACAACCATGATGCCACCGGGGCTCAGCTAGTTCATTATTTTCATTGCATTAATTTCACTTTCAGTACACACAAAATTTTGGCAGCTTCCTGGCTGTAACACTAAAAATATCCAGATTGACTGTTTTCTTTGTTTTAAATTTATTTAGAAGCTGCTTAGTCCTTTGCTTAATTAGTTGGTCAGTTAAATCATGCTCATTCAATCTGGATATGTTAGGGGAGCTGACTTGAGTCTCAGTTAGAGTGGGCTGTGGTGGGTTCAGTAAGCAAAAAGCATATTCCCTTATGACACACCTAGATTGAAGATAAAAGGAGGAGAGACAAGAAGAATAATTATGGAAGGCCACTAGAAACATAGAATGTCTTGAGCAAATGGAATATACAATCTATTTACTTAAAAAATCTAGTTAAGCTAAACCTACAAATTCCTTGTTGGAATCCTAGACAGAAGCATGGTCTCTTCTGCTGGCCATGGATAATAGAGCACATGGATTAACATCGCTCAGCCTTGCAGGTATTGCCATTATGGAAATCTATTTGGCGAATCTAAAACAGATGGAAATTGAGGTACCATAAGACTCAGCAATCCTCCTATTGGGCATATGACCAGAAAAGGCAAAAAAGCAAGCCGTAGCCAGACATTTCTGCTCCATTGTTCATCGTAGCACAGTTCACAATTCCAAGGAGTTGGAAACAACCCAAATTTCTATCAACAGATGAGTGAATAAAAAAAATGTGGTGCGTGCATACAATGCATCCCTAAGAAGCAGTGATGAACTCTTGAAGCACATTGCCACATGGAAGAACTGGAGGAAACATACTAAGTGAAGTAAGCCAAGTACAAAAGGAAAAGTACAGCATGAGTCCACTCATGTAAGCTTTAAAAATGGGACATAGGGGAGGAGCTACTATATACATACATTCTTGGGGTGAGGTCCAGCTACTATGGAAGAGGCCAAACCCAATCCAGGGATACATACAGCAGCCAACTAAATAAGAGGGGGCAAGAAAGAGAGAGAAAAACACTTGAGTAGCAGGGAGCAGAGCACTAACCCACCCAAGGGGAGAGCATTGTTTATATCTCCACAGGAGAGGTAGAGAGAGACCAGGCTTCAACCAATGTACCAGGATGTGAATACAACATACGGGCATGTATCAGGGAACCCATCAATAGAGAGGTCTGCGGGGCTGACCTCAATCCCAAATATGTGGACACTCCTCCACCCCCAGAAAAGTGCACAGGTGCGCACACACACACACACACACACACACACACACACACACATATATATAATGAGAGGGGACTAGAACTATGGACTCATATCTATATGTTAAGAATTAAGGGTGCAGATATATATTGGTTCTCCAATCAAGAGCTCCTTCAACACAAGAATATTTTGTTCGAACAATCCGACATACTGTGATACTCACCTTCCTGACACAATTGCTGAAGACAAAATTGGTGCATAAGCAAATGTGGTGAAGAAAGCTGATGGTGCTGGCTATCATTAGATATAGTATCTGGGGTCTTAAAGACTTGAAGATAGAAAAGTGGCCATCCAGCTGAGAAGCAACAGAGCCCACATGGAAGAAACACACCAGTCTGTGTGATCATGAGGTGTCAATGGGATAAGGTATCAGGCATCTAAGACCCAGAACAAAATTATATCCAATGTGAATGGTGGGAAGAGGGTCATGGAGTAGAGACCCAATGCCCATCTGTAAATAATTTGACATCCCCTCACAGAGGGGTCACAGAAAAGAAATGAGTCAGTCAGGGTGCAGTACAACCCAGATAAAACACAACTTTCTTCTAGTCCTTTGGTGCTTCCTTCCCCCCACGATCATGACCTCAATTCTCCCTTGTAAATCAGATTAAACCGGAGCATGCACACTGTTACAGATAAGAGCCCTCTACACAGGAAATCTATGATAGATAAACCCCTCAGATCCAACAAGAAGTGTAGAGATACCAGGAGGATATGGGGAGGGTGGGGGGAGAGAGGGGAAATCAATCTCAAGGATCAATCGCTAAGCCTCAATCAGGGGGATGAGCAATGGAAAAGTGGGCGAGGGGTGACAAAACACGATGTAAACTATGAAAATAATAATCTATAACTTATCAAGGGCATGTGAGGGAGGGCCGGCAGGGGAGGGAGGTGGGATAAAGGGGGAGCTGATATCAGGGGCTCAAGTGGGAAGAGAATGTTTTGAAAATGATGATGGCAGAATCTGCACAAATATGCCTGATACAATGTATGAATGTATGGATTGTGATGAGATGTAAGAGTCCCTAATAAAAGGAGTGAATAAAAAATGTGCTCAGTCTCAAATGAAACTGGGTTTGTGCAAGAGGGGAATATAGAAATGGAAATAATTATGGTATTTGGTGAGCACAATGAGTTGTTGGGTCAACCCACTTTGAAGCCCACCTTATGTTTGAATTTCCATTCACCCAGACCAATGACTCTTATGTACATTCACTTGTTTATTGATTATATCAAAGTACTTTCTTTTTAGAAGATCTCTGTGTTTGTGTAATGCTGTTGTTCAATACTATCAAGTCAGACCTACCTCATAGTGACCCTACCTACATATAGTGCCCTACCTGCCTCGTCCTCATAAGTGTTCTTATGTTTGAGTTCATTGTTACACCCACTGTGTCATTCTATCTTCTTGAAGACTTTCTTTTATTTTTTCACTGCCCCTCTACTTTCCTGAGCATGATGTCCTTCTCCAGGAACTGGTCTCTCCTCATAATATGTCCTCTGTACATGAGACGAAGTGGTAACATCTGTGCTTCTAAACAGCTTGTGGGGCTGAGCCCCGGTGGTGTAGTGGTTGAGTGCAGGACTGCGACCCATGGGCTTGATGGTTCGAATCCAGCAGCAGTTGTTCAGGAGCAAGGCTGGGCCTCCCACTCCCACCAGAGGGCAGTGATGCCCCCCCAAAAACAAAACAACAACAAAAAAGCATATGGTTGGACTTCTTCTAAAATGGATACATTTGTTCTTTTTGTAGTGCATGATACTTTTATTTTATGTGGACAGCATCATAATTAAAATGCATTAATTCTCCTTTGCTCTTTCTTAGTAAATGTCCAACTTCTACAAGCAGATGAGGCAATTGAAAACACAATGGCTTGGGTCAGGTGCATCTTAGTCTTCAAAATAAGATCTTTGTCTTTCAACACCCTAAAGAGGTCTTGTGCACCATATTTGTCCAATTCAATGTGTTGTTTGATCTCTTGACCAAGGCTTCCATGAGCTTTGATTATGGATCCAAGCATGATGAAATACTTGAACTTCAGTCTTTCTACCTGTTATCATGATGGTAACTTATGGTCTAGTTGTGAAGATTTGAGTCTTCTTTACAATGGACTGTGATTGACAGTTGCAATACTTGACCTTCTTCAGAAAATGTTTAAAATATCCCTCACTTTCAGTAAGTAAGGTTGCATCATCTGCTTATCACACATTGTTAATCAGTCTTGCTCCAATCTTGTTGACAGTTTTTCCTGCCTCTAAAATCCAGCTTCTCTGATGATTTGATCCGCACACAAACTGAGCAAGTATGGTCAGATAATATAACTCTGATGCACATTTTTCCTTTATTTTCGGGGAGGGGGACATCACTGTCCTCTGGTGGTGGAAGTAGGAGGCCCAGCCTTGCTGTTGGATTTGAACCTACCACCCAGTGGGCCGCAGTCCTGAGCACAACCACTACGCCACCGGGGCTCAGCCCCAACTTTCCTTTTTAAAAGTCAAGATTCCACGCTGTGTTTGTACAACTTTTTGTTGACTCATGTATAGGTTTTGAAGGAGCACAATAAAGTTTTCTGGAATATCCATTCTTCTCGAGGTTGCGCATAGTTTGCTATGGCCCCCACAGGTGAGTTCCTCGCCATAGGCAACAAAATACATCTTTCTGATATGCTCTTCTGCCAGGATCCAGCTAACATTAATAATGACAGCCTCTTTTCTACATCCTCTTCTATCTGTATCTGGCCTGGGCTCTTGGGTCAGGGCTCTCATCTCTTAGACAACCCTTTAGTGCAAGACTAATTTTTGTTTCTATGAATTTCTTTTGCATACAATATGTGTTCAATTAGCTTAACTTTATAAAAAAAAACTTTACCCTTGGCACAAGAACATCCTACAAGCCACCCCTTATGATAAACTGACAGATAACTTATAAGTTTTCAATATATAATGAGTAGAATAGAACTGCCTCTTTGGATTTCTGAAGGTAAACATCTAGACAGGAGTGGATATCCTCATCTTTCTTCCATGAAGTACTAAGTGGGTTTGAACTGCTGACCTTGAGGTTGTCCAATGTGTAACAAATGACACTACTATGGATATATATATATATATATATATATTCACTATTATTGAAGTCTTCTAGACAAACCTGCTGGACAACAAATTTCCTCCCTTTTCATCTTTCTTGGCACAAATGAAAACTCAGAGAATGGCTATCAATTCTTTCCTCATTCTTCTGTTTGTTGTAATAGCTCTAGAGATTCCCATACAAAACATCCAAAACTTTCCTCAGATTTTAATTATTGTTCCATTTGTACCTCGTTATTTAACTTTTTTCTTTGAGTATTACAATATCTTAATCCATTATGCGGATTCTTCGCAGGAAAAGGAGATCTTTAACTTTAGTTATTTATTTAGCCAGGAAGTAAGAATCTTTCCTTCTTTGACTTTTCTGTATGGTTCTGGCTCTTTCTTCCTATATCACTAAATATCTGGCACTGATCTAAAGAAAGATTTTCCTTAGAGGATGGGTGAAGGAGTAGGGAAGCTGTGGGGAAGCTGAGTTAGAAAACAGAAAATTCTTCTGTCAGGGAGACTGAGAGAACAATCCCAAGTCAATGGGCTTTGTGCCAGCTCAAAGCTTAATTCGGCAGATTGAGGGCCATTTTGCCTCAAAAGTAACCTTGGATCTCTCTGTTTAGTGCCACTGTGCAATGACCTTAATGCTGAACTCCTGAAGAGCAATATGATTGCCTTTATTCCTATGTTCTGAAGAGTGGTGTGTTAGTTTAGTCTAAACTAGAGAAACAAATCCAGATTGTGTTTTATATAAAAGATAAGTGTATATTAAGAAAGCATCTCAACCCAGAGCTGTCCAAGCTCATAAGTCCAACATTAACCCATATGTCCAACACTGAACTACAAAGTTCTCCTCAATCTCACAAAATGCACACAGTGACACCAACAGCAGGAGGAAAGTCAAATTAGTGAGGGTGTCAGCATCTCAGCTCTAGGAGGGGTCTCTATTCCGCTGCTTCAGCGCCCAGGGATGCAGCAGGGTAGGTCCATATATTTTCTCAGGTATGTCTCACAGGAAGTGAGCCTTGTCAGATAAAGCAGAGGACTGACTAAGGCAGCTATACCCTGGTCTAACCATCAGAGAGCAAGAAACCCTAGAAACAGAAAGGTAAGGCTCACTGAGTCATTTATCTCTCCACCCTTCAATTCATCCCAAAAGTATTTATCAGCTTGGCACAATAAACCTTCACTATCTCAGGTGGTTATAGGGTGGGTTTTGGGGGGTGTACACAGGTGTAGGATATGGTGGAATCTTACTGTGCCCTAAAGCACCAGTAACAGCCTAACAAGGCCAAAACCATACATTTCATTTCTCCTTATGCTTATTTGTTTTGCTCTGCTCCTCAGTAGGTCAAATTAAAAATGTGTGCTGCTAGCCACAGTCAGCCTCCCAATCTATCTGAGTGAGGAATAATAGTCCAGAGCGTGCCCTTGTAATTTGGGGTCAGCCCAGTGTGTTTAGATCTGAAAGAAAGCATAACATTGCCATGTCTTTCTATTTTTATCTAAAAAGTATTTGGGGCAATTTGTATTCATTGTCGGTCTGCAACATTGTCCTTGAGATGCATATCAGTAAACGGAAGCTATATTTAGCATTGCTTTTACCTTTGCATGCTGTTGCCAGTTATGTATAAAAAAGAGTGAAGTCTTATTTCAGAAGCACTTACCTGACATGATCAGCATTTTGCAAAACTTTCGATTAACCTGTGCATAGCTGTGGTTGAAACTTTTGTGGAGGACCAATGATGTTTCCACAATACATATAAGACTATCTTTGTGAAACTGAAGTTTAAAAAATTGAGAGGTCTGTTCCGTATATAATTAAGATTTATGGAGAAAATTTTCAGTCCTGTAGGTCATGCTTTACTGAAAAGTCACACATACACTAGATGTATTTGGCATTCTGGATACAAGTATTTATTATTTAATATCATGAATGGTTATCTATGGCCTAAGATTTTATTCTGCACTTTTTGATGACCACACCTCTTTTCTTTCCAGAAGTATTGATTTATTTGATATCCATTGATGTCTTGCTAGTTTGGGGAGCCCACTTATTCTTTAATATCATTTTAATAGAATGAATGGGATCAGGATTTGCCCACATGATTTTCTAACCCCTAGTATTTCTAAAATATTTGATTCAAAACAATTGATATTTCACTTCTGCTCACACATGTCTTCCAAGCAGGAATATATTTTTAAGAATGGAAGACTTTTGACCAGCACATTTGTAGGTAAGAAATATTTGTGTAACTGACTGACATTTGAGAGGATACTCGAGTAATTCTAATGCTGTACTTAGCTTTGGGCTGGTTGAACTAGTCACTTTCTTATGCTAGAAGATACGATGTCCATTGCCAGATCAAAATGCTTCAATTTGCTGGGAAAGGGTCTTTCTTATTGACTAGTCCAAATCTATATTCCTTGCTAAAGGAATTAAAGTCCCTGCTATTGACGATTAAGGGCTGCAGTCTTTAGTATGGATTATAAATCAATATAAAGAAGATACAAATCGGGGGCTGAGCCCCGGTGGCGTAGTGGTTGTGCGCGGGGCTGCAGGCCACTGGGATATAGGTTCAATTCCAGCAGTGGGGCTGAACCTCCTACTCCCACCACCGGAGAGCAGTGATGCCCCACCCCAAAAAAAGAAGATACAAGTCACCATCACTGTAATAATAGATAAAATCATGATAAATAGAGAAAAGATGGAAGTTGTCAAGAATTTCCCATTGTTTGGATCCACAATCGATGTTCATGGAAACAACTGTCAAGGGATCAAATGACGCATTTCAGTTGGGAAAACTGCTGCCTAAAACCTCTGTAGAGCGTTGAAAAGCAAGAAGGTTACTTTGAGGCCTAAAGTATGCCTGGAGGAAGACAGGGCATTTTCAATACCCTCATATGCAAGTAAGAGCTGGACTTTGAATAAAGAATACTGAAGAAAACTCAATGCCTTTGAATTGTGGTACTGGTGAAGAATGTTGAAAATACTATGGACTTCCAAAGAGACAAACAAATCTATCTTGGAAGAAGTTTATGGAGAGTCTTCCTTGAGGGCAAGAAAGGTGAAATTTTGTCAGGAGAGACCAGCCCCTGGAGAAGGACATCCTGCTTGGCGAAGCAGAGGGCAGCAAAAAAGTGGAAGTTCCTCAAGGAGATGGAAAGACTCTGTGACTGCAGCAATGGATTTAAATATAGCAACAATTTTGAGGATGACCCAAAGCCAGATAATGTTTAATTCTGTTGTGCATAGGGTACCTATGGATCAGAATCCATTTGATGGCACCCAACAACTAACAGCAACCCATGCACCCACCACTTGTCATACTGCGGTGGTTTGTGTGTCTCTGTGATACTGTAAGCAATGCCTTTAGTATTTCAAATGCCAGCACGGTCACACAAAGTGAAGAGGATTCAGCACAGTTTTCAGACTAAGAGCGTCCTATGAAGAAGGCATGAAGTGTCTAATGAAGAGGAATTAGCCATCGAAAGCCTTATAAATAACGTTAATCATGTCAGTTACTGAAAACCTAATGGATAGAAGCAGAATATTGTCAGAGATAGTGCCAGAAGACAAGCCTTTGGTGGAAGACACTCAAAATATGACTGAGGAAGTGCTAACAATCTTTTCAAAGTAGGTGGGTCATCAAATCTGGAATGAAGGAGAAAGCATTTGAGACCTTCCTTTGCTAATGGGGTAAGACAAAAATTGAGACGCAATAGCTGTAAACATCAAGAGCGAGGGCGGGGAAAGAGGAGTTGATATCAAGAGCTCAATAGAAAGTAAATGTTGGGGACTGATCCCCGGTGGTGTAGTGGTTGTGCGCGGGACTGCGGCCCACTGGGTTGGAGGTTCAATCCGGCAGCAAGGCTGGGCCTCCTACTCCCACCACCAGAGGGCAGTGATGCCTCCCCCAAAAATAAAGTAAATGTCTAGAAAAGAATGATAGCATCATATGTACAAATATGCTTGATGTATGGATTGTTGTGAGTTGTAAAAGCCTCCAATAAAGTGATCTTTTAAGAAAAAAGATACTGCTGGCAAAATAATAATAATATTTGAATATCTATCTTGAAGTATATAACTGTGATATGATTATATCTAACCATCTTCAAGGAAATTCAACCAATACTACTATTATTCAAATTTATGTACCAACCACTAAAGCTATTTTTGATAGGTAGGCATGTTGTGCCAACATTGCCAAGGAAGATAGGTAGGCTTTTTTGTGACATGGCCAATGAAGATAAGTAGTTTTGTTGTGACAACATGGCTAAAGAACACATGTGAGATTAATTGAAGGGCAGAGCTATAAATGGCTCCGTGGGTCTCCTCTCTCTCTCTCTCTCTCTCTCTCTCTCTCTCTCTCTCTCTCTTCAGACCAATGTGCAGCCAGCTGCCTTACTTGCTGTGCGCTTCGATTTGCAAGTTACACTACCTGTGAGACACAATCCGTGGACTGTGTCACAATAAATTGAGGTTCTTTCAAGTCCTGCTTTGTCATGCCACGGGAATATACATTTCTTGAACTGGGCACTGTCGGACCCTGTCATCTGACTGACTGTTAGTGACTTGCCTTGCTGTTTGTTGCCCATGGCTGGATAGCATGAATTACTCTACAGAGGATTACCCAGTAGCCCTCAAGACTTGAAGGACTGACAGTGTATTAGCTGTCTCATGCAAGTGAGTTGTACTGAGTCATTTGTACTGCCTTATATATTAATTAACTGTTTATTTCTTATGTTAGACATCTATATAAAAATTATTATTGCCCTGGTTTTGTTTCTCTAGAGAACCCTGTCTAACACACGAGTGATGCATAAATTGAAGAGTTCTACCAATGTCTTCGCTCTGAAATTGATCAAACACGCAATTAGGATGCATTGATAATTGTTGGCAATTGGATTGCAAAGTTGGAAACAAAGAGGAAGGGAGAGCAGTTGGAAAATATCGTCTTAGTGATAGAAACAAAGTGACAATCTCATGGTAGAATTTTCCAAAACCAGTAACTTGTTCACGGCAAACACCTTTTTTTTCAAGAACACTCTCAGCATATCTTAAACTCTAAGAACTAAAGAAAAACATTTGAATCTCAAATTTCAATATGGAAAGATTCTATGGGCAAGATTACTGTTTTCTGGTGGCATCAAGTCCATTCAAACCTATATGGACTCTACACACAGCAGAAGGGAGCATTCCCCGTTTCTGTACCTACCTCACAATCACTGTTCTGCTTGAGCCGCTGTTGGAGCCATTATGTAAACCTGTCTTGTTAAAGGTCTTCCTCTTGTTCCCAGCTCCTCTGCTTGACCAAGTGTGATGCCCTTCTCGAGAGTCCGGTCTCTTCTGACAACATGTCCCAAGTCTATAAGATGAAGTCTCCTCTCTTTGCCTGTGAGAATCACACTGGCCATACCTCTTCCAAGACAGATTTGTTTATTCTTTTGGCAGTCCACGATACTCTCAATAGTCTTCACCAGTACCTAAATTCAAAGGCATAGATCATTTCTTTTGTGGTATTTCTTATTCAATGTTTAGCTTTCACACGCATATGAGACAAATGAAAACACTATAGTTTGGGTTAGGTGCATCTTAATCCTCAAAGTGACATCCTTGCTTTTCAATACTCAAAAGAGATTTTTGTAATGAAACTTGTCCTCTGATTTCTTGACTGCTACTTGCATGAACATTGATTGTCAATACAAGCAAGACAAATCCTTGACAATTTCAATCTTCTTTGTATTACCTATTGATCCAGTTGTAAGGATTTTCATCTTCTTTATATTTGTTCTAAAGCTGGAGCTAGGATTGAGTGTGAGTCCAAAACTCATTCCTAGATCTATGTTGCTGTTTTCTAATTTTTATGTGTGTGGCATCACTGCTCTGGTGGGAGTAGGAAGCCCAGCCTTGCTCATGGAAAACGGCTGTGGGATTTGTGCAACCCTATGAGCTGCAGCCCCGCACACAACCACTATACTACCAGGACTCAGCCATAATTTTTAATCTGTATTTGACTCCCTATTGAAACCTCCTTGCTGATTTATGGTAGAGACTTATCAATCATCTTCCGGGAGCATAAAGACCTTCTATTTGTATTCTCTTCTGTTTTTATATCTCAAAGTGATTGGTTTAATATAAACCCTAAACTAAAATGAACTTTTTAATAAAACAAAGAAAACTCTATTCTCAAAACAGCATTGTGTGAAGGCAAGCCAAAAGTATTGCTTCAAAATCATAGAAACTTTTACTTAACAAGAACATAAAAATTCCATAACCTTTTTACTTCTCCACATCTAGTTTTATAGGTTTCTGAGTGCAGTGTTTCCATGTTTTAAAATATTCCTTCATGAGTTCTATACTATGCAACTTACACCCCATCAAAACAGCAGTTTGGTTCTCCTTGAGGAAGCAAAAAGATGTCTGAAGTGAGGCTACAAAGTAGATGGGTAGACTATCCTTCTAATCACAGGCATAATGGTTAGGATGTCAAGATATTTATTGGGTAGAAACAATTCCATTTATAACACAATCCTTCACTGTTTCTCAAATTTAAGAAACACCTAAGGATTAAATTAAACTGATGAAGCTAAGTAAAAAAATATTGCTACTTCAGTTCCAGTTCCAGTTCATACTTCTAACTTTTACATTTATGTTACATATATTTTGTCTTAGTTTCTTAATGCTTCCACAAAGAAATAGCACAAGTGGACATTTGATGAATGAAAATTTATTTTAAACAAAGGTTACTTCAAAATCTCTGTGGTCAGTGTATGGCTATAGGCAAATTCTCTGAGTAATACAGGTGTCTTCATTTGACTAAGGTATCTTGAAAAAAATTTTAAAAGAGTTCTCTTTGTATTGTAGAAATTTCAACTTTAAGATCAGGGCTAATCAAACATTTTAAACAAAAACCAAAATGGATTTCTTGTAAAATCACTGATACTTTGCAACGAACTACAAGAATGCTGCCCCACATACAATAGTAGTTTTTAGTTAGAGCAAACATTTTAAGTAATATCAGGAAGACCTCATACATGGATTTACTGCAGCCAAGTCAGCTCAAGGTTATGGCAATTGCTTTGGGGGACTTCAAAGGAGTAATCTGATTGACTTTCTCAAAGGATATAGGTTGATTATGAAAGGTTTATTGTGAAAAAGTTTTTAAAAAATTGAAAACTGAATTGGTGAGAGAAAGGTCAGATAAATTATACTGAGGATGTTTTACCCCTTCAGGGCAGTGTTTTTATTCATTCTTTAAGCATAGCAATGACTGTCCTATGAGAATTCCTTGATAAATCTTTCTTTTTCACCCTACAACCCTGATCTTATCCCATTCCAATTTCTTTTTATTGTCTAAACTCAAGGAATATTAAAAAGGAATGCAATTTGAGTCCATTGAAGATGCCCAAACTGACATTTTGATGTGTTGTAAATCAAAGAGTATAGGACTCTTTAAGGGAGGGTATGGTAGTTACACAATCTGATGTCAATTTGAGAGGATTATGAGTGAAGGGGTTAAGTCTGATTTGTCAATCAAGATATAGCCAATGAGACATCCAGATCTCAGGTGACAGAGAAGCTACCTAGAGACTCCTGCCAGTGTGAGCAGCTTACATGCCACTGCATCCACAAGACTTCCAACTCACTGGCCTGTGGTCTTTCTGCATTCAACATCATTGCATGTAATTCGTGAATCTGAAGAGGATTTTATAGACTCATATCAGACATATGGGCTATGGACTTATGGACTTGATCTGGTCTGGGCAGGGATGTTTTCTCAATATTCAATTGCTATTGTATATAAACCTCTTTCTTATATACATATGAGTGTCTATGACTTTGTTTCTCTAGTCAACCCAGACTGATACAGAGGGTTAGAGAAATAGAAACACCTCCTTCAGGATGCATGGATCTTGATGGAGAATATCTCAAAAAGTACTAATTTTACTTTTGATACTTGTGTTTATGAATGTTTCTGTGATTTTGTAACCAAGGATGTTGTGATATTTGAAGAAGTGTTCTTTTTTTAAAAAATAATTTTATTGGGGACTCTTACAGCATTTATAACAACCCACACATCCATTGTGTGAGGCACATTTGCACATATGTTGTCATCATCATTTTCTTTTTCTTTCCACCTCTTTCTTTCCTTTTTCTTTCCACCTGAGCCCTTGATATCAGCTCCTCACTTTTTTTCTCCTCCTCCCACCTTCCCACCCTCATCAATCCCTGATGAATTATGAATTATTATTATTTTCATATCTTACACTGTCTGCTGTCCCCCTTCATCCTGTATGTATGTATACCTCTATAAATGGCCTTGTTCTTTTCTCTATTTCCTTTTACTTTCTTCTTGTCTCATGATCATGTTTGACACTCTTTAGGATTTCAGTAATTCTTCTTGGCTACATTGTACTTGATCAAACTCCACTGGGCATTTGATGACCTCCTTGCCATCAATTTTAGATCACTTGTTGTTCCCTTGTCACTGAATTTGTTGGTTTCCCCATTCCTTTCCCTTAACTCCCTCTCTCCTGTAGTGCCACCCACCCTCTAAGTTATTCCATCCTTGATGGCTATACTTGCTAGTGCTTTTAAAATATTACATATGAGAGAATTTCAGACAAAATGAGGGAGGGAACTAATGTTTATTTACCATTCCTTTGTGTTATGCATCTGTGTGGTGACATAAAAGGTTAACACACTCACTGCTAATCAAAAGGTTCATGGTCTGAAACCATACAGAGGTATCTCTGAAGGCATGTCTGGAGATATATTCTGAAATCATCGGCCATTGAAAACTCTAAGAAGCACATTTCTCCTCTGGTACGTATGTGGCCACTGTTGACTAGAATTAACTTGATGGAAACTGGTTGTTGTTTTTCTGTGTTGAGTGCGGTGGGAAGCTCTTAAACTTGCTTAAACTTATATTTATGTGGTCTTGTCTCCTTTTATAGATGACTAAAATGAGACTTACATTTTACGTAAACTAAAACACACATGCCTAGTAATAGAACAGAGATTTGCTTTAAGCTTACAGGACTTCAAACTCAGCTGTTATAATATTTAAGTGTCAGCCTCACTATGTTGAAAGTGTGCCTGGTGTTTTATTTTAGCTAGTAATCCTATTGTATTCTTTCTCTCTCTTTCTCCATTTTTTAGCATATAATACAGATATTTTTCCTTACTACCTTAATATTAAAAATTCTGCAGCCTCATTGTTCTTATAATTTAAGATAAAATAACATTGCCTAATTATATTAAAATCAAGTAATTGTACAAAGTTGTGGTACAACTTCTGAAGGATACAGAAGCATTTCTTTGGCAGCACTGTGCTTATAATTATTGTCATCAACATTATCTTCCTTTTCCCACTAACTACAAGGATACTTCCAGCAGTGGGAATAGAAACATGTTTTCTTGAGAGTGCTACTTGCCTAAAAGTTTACATTTATTTATCACAGGACACCATTTTCACAGTCAGAAACTTACTGCATGGCCATTACATTTTTATTACCAAATATTTTCACAATGTTCCTTCCATTTTTCTAAGCATTTGAGCATCAAGAATTTAATCCGTTGGTTTTCTTTTGTGGATGATTTGAGTAAACCAGTAAACATGATTACCGTCCCTTTTGACTTCACAATGCTGTCAGATAATTTTATTAATTCTGTCAGTTTCCAATATACATGCTATTCCTTATCAGTTTCATTTTGTCTGTTCAATTCTGCCATCACTTTTATGGCCTTTCAATTATTTTGAACTGAGAAGGCTTTTTGACTGCCCCCCAAATTATTTATTTCTTCATTTTCTGGAAACATTTAATTTTTGAAATCTGTGTTTAGTAGTCTCTGATTTTAAAAAATGTTCACTATAATTTCCTCCCAAAAGGCATATTTTATTTTTCTGAAATAAAACACACCCAGAGGTATATTTCAAATTTTGACATCATTAATCTCAATTTCTTAGCAACTATTAACATCTTCAGGTTTAGAAATGCCTATGGGATTGCAATAAGTTTTAAGTTTTTAACTGCTTTATTTCTGCAGCTTGTTCCCTAGCTTTTTTATTGAAGCTTTACAGGATATTAAGCATTTTTTTTTATTATTTGCACCTGGGAGATTGGCTCTCAGAAGAGAAAATAAATGAAAAAACTATTATAAGGCTCCCTCATCTTTGAGTTTATGAGACACTGTTTTGTACATGTGGCAGAACAGGTGCAGAAATCTACATCTGTTTCTGTTAATTAGGGAAAGGTTTGGAGGCAACCAAGCATAGAGGGTTTGTGAGCATATTCTAGAAGCAGACAGCCATGGAGTCACAACCTGTCTCTTCCATTTGTTGGCAGTAACTTTGAGACATATTAGTGAACCTTATTGTGCTATCATTTCTTCATCAATCGATGAGGTAATAAAAATTATGACTTCAGAGAGGTAAAAGTGGGATTCAATGATTTGATACATGCAAAGTACTTTAAGTTGTGTGTATACATATAGCTGTGTGTTTGTGTGTGTGTGTGTGTGTGTGTAATACTCTAACCAGGTTTATTTAAAAGGAATTCATTTTACTTTTATTGCTACATGCATAGACCTAGTGCATGGTACCTTATCTCCCTTACTAACAGCAAGCATAGTAAGAGCTGATATTGCACAATGGCACTTTTATAATCCAGAAAAAGACAAGTATTTTTAAGTTTTTTTTATTTTTGAGTTGTATATATTGATCTTTACACAAAATTCTGGCTACTTCTTCCCTTCCCTGCCTCCTTACTCAGAAGTCATTGTGTGCTAGGAGCTATTGGCAGATCTGGGTGGCCTGGGGCTTACTCAAGAGAGGAAATCAATATGAAAATTAGCTGATAAAAAGATCTCAAAGGCCATGATTATTTCTGCTCTTGCTTTTTGAAATATGAAGACTCTCACAAATGGTCTTGTAAGTTTTCCAAAATTTCTTTGAATAGATCTGCAATTAATTTTCATATAAAATACATTACTATATGCATTCAAATCTCAAATAAAATGACCAAAGCATGAACTAGAAGAAAAACTATGTATCTGTTCTAAGCACTCATCTTACACCATTTCGTTCTGACCCCTTTAGTAGCTGTCAAAATTCTACACCTTCTTGAAGCTTGTTCAATTCTACTTTCTTTAAGGAAATCTTCCAAAACCTCCATAAGAATATCTCCCATACCATAGTTCTGTCTGTCCCACAACACGCCTACCATAAAGTTCTTGAGGTCAGACGCTCCATAATTTTACCTGTCCAACACCCACTTACTCTGCCTCACCTCTTGCTTAGTGCAGGAGTTCAATTGGTTCTCAAAAAGTAGCTAGAATGGATATGGATTTTAAAAATCATTTGGTTCAAATCTCATTTGTGTTGAGAATATTTAAGCCAATATGCACATTTAATTTGCCTAAAGGCATAAAGAAAATGCACAATTGTTAAAAAAAAAAGACCTTCTTAGATTGTACAATTTGGTGCATCTCACTAATAGCAATACTGATTTTAAGGTCTTGATAGTGGTTGTAATCTTACATTTTATCATAAGAGCACTAATTGACAGTCTGTCAGTGTTACCTAATTTAAAATTTCTGCATAGTTATGTGTTATTCAAAGTATATTTCATTGGTCTCTGTGGCAGTCACCTAATCTGATGTCAATTTGAGGATTAAGGGTGTAGGGATGGAGTCTATCCTGTGAATTTGGAGATTTCCAATGAGACCTCTGTGTGGGCATGGCGTTCTCTGTGAATTCTGGGAAATCTGGTACTTCATTTGGGCAAGTAGGAGACACTCTATCACATGCTTGAGGACTCTCTACTGACAAGGCTTACTTCCTGTGAGACATCCCTGAGGAGAAGCCATATGGAACTACCCTAGTGATCTGAGTCAGACACGTCATATGGACGCAACCAGGTCTCCGAAGCCAGAGAAGCCACAGAAAGACCCCTGTAACTGCTGAGATGCTTCCAATGCTACTGGTTCCAAAGACTTTCTACCTACTGGCTTGTGATCATCCTGCATTTGGGTTCATTGCATGTGTTTCATGAATCTGAAGAGGACTTTACAGACTGGTATTGGACATATGGGCTAATATTAGATTATTATCAGATAATTATCAGATTGGTATTGGACATATGGGCCTTGGACTGGGCTGGGTTGGGATGTTTTCTTAATGCATAATTACCCTTTATATAAAACTCTCTCTTCTATACATATGCATTTTTATGAATTTGTTTCTCTAGTCTACCCAGATTAACACAGTTTCTTGGAGGTTTTCAGGTCAAAATAGGTAACTAAGTTACTTGTTGAATGACTAGATCTATGCAATCACATGTAACAAATTTAGCCTTGGGAAAAAAATAAAAGTTCCACCCTTTCAAAAGCTTTCCATTGAAAAAGAGAAAATGAAAGGGAGTTCTGTATGATTCAGTTGAGTGTCTCTAATGTAAAAAATCTGAAGAAAATAGGATTTTTCATCAGAGTTAGCCAGAGGCTTCATTCACAGTCTTGTAGAGGGGAGATGATTGTGCTATCAGTTAAAATAATATTTGTTTATTAGTGATAGAAGCTCAAAGTTCAGTTGTTTAAGGAAAGTAAGATGTATTTCTTTTAAACAAATAAAGTAAGCAGAGGTAGATGTCCCCCCAGGTATAGAATTTATGGATATACACTACATTAATCATTTTGTACAACTATCACCTAAAATTGTTACTAACTTTCTCATCATCATAAAGCAGGAAGTGAACTATAATTGATAATTAAGAATATATATTTTCTTATTTCAATGTAATTCCATCTTCAGTATATGATTTCATCTTTATCCTCAAAGAGGAATGCTTAGATTGTAACTATTATGTCATATCTATGATTTAGCCATCAAGAAGGATTAAAAGAAAAATAGGGTGGGTCTCTTTTATTTAAGAATACTTTCTAAATATCACAAGTGATGCCTTTGCTGTATACTATTAACCAGCATTTATTCATATAACTTTACCTACCTACAAGAGATTAGGGAGAGTATAATCTTATCCTAGGTCTTTTCTGTGATCAGAGAAACCCTAATTTCTATTGTTAAAGAAAATATGAATCATGATTCATAAATCAAGAATAATATCCACAACCACAAGGAGTGTGTTCTGCTTAACTTTAAGGAGCACGGAACAGAAGTTTTCCATAGCTGAAGGTCTCAGAAGAATGGAAACAGAAAAAACATCACCATCTATTTTAGTTCTGAAGCACCCATGCTTTTAAGTTCTCATCTACAATTGGGTCGTAGCACTCCCATGTCTCTAAATAGTCTTTTGAACTTATATGATCAATAGAAATAAGATGACACCGCCCAAGTCTATTCTGTATTGTAGTGATGGGGAGAGAGTAGAACTCACCTATAGGTATTCTTAGACTAAGTATTTTTTCACCTTTTTCCCTCATAGGAACTGGTTAGCAGTTTAATGCTTTACTCCTTGACAGAAAGACACTTACCTCATAACAGATTTCTCTGCTAATTCCCTATGTACTTCTCAGAAGGCATGTTGTCTTGTTGTGTGTGGTAGTTGCATAATTTCATGTCAACTTGATAAATAAGTGTAGCAGTGGAGTCTAACCTATCAATCACGTCACAGTCTGATGATTCCTCCTTGTGGCATGGCCTACTCATAAGGATTTAGGAATTTCCTCTATCTCAGACTCCATCTTCTAACAAGTGTGTTAGTGTGGGCTGATTAGAGAAACAGATTGAGAGACACTCATATATGTGTGAGAAAAAGCTTTATATAAAACAGTAATTATATATTGAGAAAACACCCTAGCCCAGTTCAGATCAAATCCATAAAGCTGGTATTCATCCATATGTCAAATGCCAGTCTATAAATTCCTCTTTAGGTTCATGCAACTTTGCAATGATGCTGTATGTTGGAAGATCACAGGCAAGTGGGTGGAAAATCTTGTGGATCCAGTGACAGTGGAAACATCTCAGCATTGGCCTGGGCCTCCAGGTGGGTCCTCCAGCTCCAGAACTCCAGTTTCATTAGCATAGCAACATGTGTCTTGTCTACAGGAAGACAAAAGTAGAGAGAGAGTGTGTATCTGGCTTCCAGTGAGCTATTTATCTCTGTTTCACCTCCAAATGAGGTCATAAAGCTGCAATCTGATTGACAGGCTAGACTCTATCCCTTCTTCAAGTTGAAAGTAGATTATGTAACTTTTAGAACAAGCCATGCAGAGATTTCTCTCCCTGTGCTTCACATTCCTGTTGAGGAGCCACACATGGAGAGGTGGAGGAGCAATGTGGCAACCCACACCAGCACTGAAGTGCTTCCACCAGCATGGAAGCCACAAGACTTTTCACCCAACAACCTGTGATCTTTCTGCATTCAACATCATTCCCTGGGCTGTTTGAATCTGAAGAGGAATTTATGGACTAGTATCAGACACATGAACTAATATCGGACTTATGTCCTTGATCTGAACTGAGTTGGTATGTTTTCTCAATATGAAATTGCTCTTGATATAAAACTCTTTTACACATATATGAGTGTTTCTGAATTTGTTTTTCTAGTCAACTTGGGCTAAGGGACTATGACACTTTCTTTATTTTGACAATTTCTGTATTTCATCTATAAAGTCTCTTTTGCTAGCTAGGGGTTCTAATGAGCTACATTCTTGACAGAAACATAGTTTGGTGTTCATTCAAGTCAAATATTATTTTTGAATAAATATTCTGTCTTGGCAGAACTGCCAAACAATCACCCCAAAGCATAATGGCATAAAAACTAATTATTCATAAAAGCTATGAGAAACCCTAGCAAATGTTACAATTTATATAAAAATAATAACATGCATCCATGAGGAAAGGAGTTTCTATTAAAAGAAATAATTCAGTATTCTACATATGAGAATGTACAATCCATATGAAAGACTGAACAGGAAAATACTTAAGTCCCTACTACATATTATCACATTTTATACCCAAAAATGTTTAGTTGTATTAAAATGTCAAAAGCTAAAAATGAAACCATAGGTAAGTAATAGAAAAAGAGGTCTATTTAAAAAGATTTTTTTAATGCCAATATTTAAAGAAGGCCAGAGTGGAGTAAAATGAGAACTTTTATATGTAAAGAAAACAAAAATAGGAATGCTATAAGTTGAAGCTGACATGAAGACATCTAACAATAACAACAGTCTAGATAATTAGGAATAGTATAAATTTTACAAACTTTGATAAAATATAGACTCAGTATATTTAAAGCAATTTTTGTTGACTATTTGTAGAAATGAACCTTTTTTGTAGAAATGAATCTTGGGGCTGAGCCCCGGTGACGTAGTGGTTGTGCGCGGGACTGTGGCCCACTGGGATGGAGGTTCGATTCCAGCTCCACAGAGCAAAGGCTGGACCTCCTACCCCCACCACCTGAGGGCAGTGATGCCCCCCCAAAATATGGAAATAATTGGAAAATTATATGGAAATTATGGAAATAATCTGTGCTCAAATATTGTATTAACTTTCTTTTCTTGTAAAAGAAGTTGCCACCAATTTATCAGATTAAAAATCTGTTGTTTATGTCTAAATTTACATCAATAGGCAAATGGATTTAAAAAAACTCATATACACACAATGGACTATCGCACATCCTTAAAAAATAGTGATGAAATAATGAAGTCTTTCTGGTGGAAAGAGTTGAAGGTTGGGCTGAGCCCCGGTGGCGTAGTGGTTGTGCGTGGGACTGCAGCCCACTGGGTTGGAGGTTCAAATCCAGCAGCAAGCCTGGGTCTCCTGCTCCCACCAGCAGAGGGCAGTGATGCCCCCAAAACAAAAAACAAACAAACAAAAAGAGTTGAAGGATATTATGCTGAGCAAAGCTAGCCAAACACAAAAGGACAAGAACATCGAGTCCCCTGAGGTAAGTTCAGACAACAGAATGAGCATAAGGGAAAATGTACAGATAGCACAAGAGCCAGATGAAACACAAAGATGCATGTGCCATCAGAGAGGGAGATGAGAGAGAGAGAGAGAGAGAGAGAGAGAGAGAGAGAGAGAGAGAGAGAGAATAAGTACAGCGAGCACCTGTGTGGAGAAACATCTTCCACCCTCTCACCCACCACCCTCATATTTGTTTATGGCTTACAGAGGGGCGGGGAAGAAAAACAATGGCAGTTGGGGAACAAGGCACTAATCCACTCAAGGGGAGGATATTGTTTAAGTCTCCACAAGAAGGAGAGAGACAGAGTAGACCACAATCCAGTGCTCCAAACCTTTAGAGAGATGTTCCTGTTCTGAGCTGCTCATGTACGGAGAGGACCACAGAGTCAGCCTCAACTGGAGACAGGACTTCCTGTCCCTAAGAAGAGTGCTACAGAGAACAGATCTGAAGATACAGTTCAGGGAGAGTGGCCAGACTGGCTTGTTCGCATGGGACAAACCAAGAGGGGAGTGCAACAGACCGGGAATGGAAGCAGGCAGGAAATCCCTGCATAATCTCAGTTGTAGACTTCTGACCGAGAGTTGAGGGGTGGCACTTCATTGGAACTGGTTGGGGATTATTCTCAAGGGTGGCACACTGAAAGTCTAAAAGTGCAATGGGGTGAGGGGTGGGGCATTAAATCGCTCCATCCTTTCCTACAGGAAGAGCAACGGGGTCTTGTAGAAGGTGCTCCTAGGACATGAATGCTGACAATTAAAAGGGGGTAAGTGCTGTTAGGTAAGCGGGTCCTGGGATAGAGGTTTCTAAAAGAAAAGGGGATAGGACTGATAGATTTTATCAGGGCCTGCTTACTTGTTAACAGAGGAAAACTCATTTACTCTAATTCAGGACAACAGTTAGACTTAGAACTATTTGTATGGTCACTCTCTTTTTCTTTTCTTTTTCTCTTAATGTCTTATCTATATAAGGTAGGCAGGATAAGCAATCCCAAGAAGACAGCCATTGTGGGGAGAGGTGGGAGTAGAGGAGGAAAGGGAAAAGGAGCAATGAGCAAATAAGGACAGGGACAGGGGAATAGTGAGGGATCTAAAATTGATGGTGAGGCAGAGCAGGAGAGTCCATTCTTTACTATTCATTTCCCAATAGTCTCAATATTTTCTCAATATGATATAATAGTCCTATTACCCCTGGCCATAATTCTTCCTCTTCACTCTCTTTCACTCAAACTAGAAGGTCATAAGCCTCTCTTTGCTGCCTCTTTATGCTGGCAGTACCAACAAAGTTGTTCAATCGATCACTGTGTGACCTTGCTTAAAAATTCGTTTTGTCCCCCCCCCCAATAAAATAAAATAAAATTGATAGTGAGGAGGGTACAGTGTTCCTGGTCATGCTTGATCAACTGAAAAGTGTTGAAGAGGAATTACTGAGAAGTGAACAATGGGTAAACATGATAGTGGGGTAGGAGAAAAGAAAAAAAGAATAAGAAAGTAATATATAAGTAAATATATAATGATAGGTGTATTTAATCCAGTTAGACCAAAGGATGTACACTGGTACAGATAGGAATCAGAAACATGGAGAATCCAGGACAGATGATCCCTTTAGAACCAGTGGTGAGAGTGGCGATACTGGGAGAGTGGAAGGAAAGTGGAGTAGAAAGGGGGAACGGATTACAAGGATCCACATATAATCACCTCCCTGGGGTACATACAACAGGGAAGTGGGTGAAGGGAGACATTGGACAGTGTATAATATGTCAAAATAATAATACTTTATAAATTATCAAGGGTCCATGAGGGAGAGATGAGCAGGGAGGGAGTGGGAAAAGGAGGCGTTAATACCAACGGATTAAGTAGAAAGAAAATGTTTTGAGAAGGATGATGTCAATAAATGTACAAATGTGCTTTGCATACAGTGAATGTATGTATAGATTGTGATAAGAGTTGTTAAGAGATAGGAGTACTTGTCAATGATATTTACGTATATGTATGTGTATATAAATACAATAAGAAAGCACACGGACTTCAGGCTTCCACTTAAATCTTATCTCAGTACAAGAGTGGTTCGTTCAAATACTGTGGCATTATATGATTCCCACCTTCCTGACAAAATGGGTGCATAAGCAAATGTGGTGAAGAAGATGATGCCTGGCTATTAAAAGGGTACAGTGTCTGGGGGTCACACCAGCTTGTGTGATCTTGAGGAACAGGAATCAGAAATTCAAAAACAAGCAATCAGATTGACATGAAGGAGCAAAGACAAAGCAGAGACCTCAACCCCACATATAAGATAATTACACAGTTCCTCTTAGAAGGTTCACAGGAAAGAATGCAGTAAAGCACTGATGGAACACATAACTGTGCTCTAGTTGTTAACTATTTCCTCCCCTTACTACTATTGGGATAGGTAGATATGTTGTGCCAACATGCCCAATGAAGATGTGTAGGTTTGTTGTGACAACATGGCCAATGAACACATGTGATATTAATTGAAGGGCAGAGATATAAATGGTTCAGCGATCATTACCTTTCTGTCTCTCACTCTTGGATCTTTGGACCAGCTGGTGGCTGCCTTGCATGTCCTGTGTCTTGATTTGCAAGCTACATTATCCATGAGACACCTAATCCATGGACTGTGTCACTGCGAGTTGAGGTTCCTTCAAGCCCTACTTTGCCATGCTAATGATATATATATATGTGTATATGTATGTATGTATATATATATTTATTGATCTGGGGACCATTGGACCCTGTCATCTGGTTAATTATTGATGACCCGCCTTGTTGTTTGCTGCCTCTAGCCAGATAGCCTGAATTGTTCTCTAGAGGACTACCTGGAGGCCCTCAAGACTCAAAAGACTGCCAGTGTACTAGCTGTCTCATGCAAGTGAGTTGCTTCGAGCCATTCATACTGCTTTATAGATTAGTTAACTGTTTATTTCTTATGTTAGTAATCTTTATATATATCTATATATAGATATATATAACTATTAGTGTTCTGGTTTTGTTTCTCTAAAGAACCTTATCATCTTAGTTTCACCTCATTAATCTTGTGAGACCTGTCTATGTTCATTTGTATAATTAAAGTTGTTCAAGTCCAAGATAGATAAATCCTTCAGAAATACTAACAGAAGCAATGATTCCCTGAGGGCATGGGGATGGGGAGGAAGGGGCAGATAGAAATGATGACTGTATAACCCCACTAGAGGGGAATGAGTAACAGAATTGTAGGTGAAAGAGCACATTGGATAGTATAAGATATGGCCAAATATAGCATTATATAATGTTCTTGGGGGGGTGGGGAGGGAGTGGGTAAAGGAGCTGATATCAAAGAGATCGAGAAGAAAGAAAATGTTTTGAAAATGACTGTGGAAGCAAATGCTTGCTCTCTATACGCTAGGGAAGAAACTGATTCCATGCTCATATATGTTCTTGAAAGAATTCAATTGACCCATGTTTCCTTTCTGACATCAGTTAAATAATTCTCTCAGTTCCTGGAGGTTGTCCCCACTTCCTACAGCAAAAAAAAAAATTCAAATTCTCTTTGTTTTATGACTTCTCTATCTAATATCTCATGTCACTAGATTATTTCATTACAAATAACCTCATATCTTAAGGTGAACTGGTTTGAGACTTTAATGACATATGTACAGTTGCTTCACAATAGCTCCTAAATAGGTGTTTAATTGAGTCACTGGGAGAAGGTGTATGTACCCCCAAATACCAGTAATCTTGGGGCTTCTCCCGGTTGTTGGGAGTTAGTCTCAGAGATGATGAATCACGGACAAGATGGCAACGTCTGGGGAGCTGGAGGAGAAGCCACACGGTTTTGCCCTAATGGAGCCAGACCTCTGAAGCTGGAGAGGCCATGTGGATACCGCTGCCAGGGATGAGTTGCTTCTGCCATCATTGGATACTGTTGATGGATCCTGAGCCCTGGAAGTGAGGAGCCATGAGGAGACCCCTGCCAGCACCAGGATTCTCCACCCACTGACCTGTGACTTCGTGAGTCGGAAGGAGACATTATAAACTGATATTGGGCATATGGGCTAATATTGGACTTAAGACTTTGAACTGGGTTGGGATGTTTCTCAGTGTTCCATTCCTTTTTGTATATAAGCCATTCCCTTATTTCCATATGAAAGTCTATGTATTTGTTTCTCTAGTCTACCTGGACTAACCTAGGGATATCTTAGAATTTTACTTAAAATTGCTTATCCCAGTGTTAAATTTAACATTGAAAAATTTGGAGAAAGTCAAAGTTCTAATAAAAAGATACTGATAAAAGCAACTACGGGATATCCACATAATAAAAGGTTATAGTTTTACTCAAAACTCAGTGTGTTAAGGAATATTTAACTAAGGCATTTGTTGATGTGCATGCGTAGAAAAATGACTGAAATATGTAAATATTAAAGTGAGTGATGGGAAATGTGTCATTTAATATTTCATATCTTCAATAGCATTTTCTGTATTAAATATGTGCTAATTGTATAACCAGAGTAAACAATTTATTTAAAATAAATTAGCACAGGGTGTCTTTCTTCTTTGATCTTCTCATCTTGTAAACTCTGACCCTTTTATCCATTATAACCATTGTTTGACAACTCTTTCATTTTGCCATCTTCACTTGCCCTTATTTACATGCACGGTATCTTTTCCCCTTGACTTATGCTTAGCTCTTATGGAACTAAGATTTACTTTACTGCTAACTTCCTCCTGTGCTTCTGGCAGAAAATATCAACAGGTTAAGATACTTTTCCTTCTGAGGCTAGACTCTCCTCTAGCTCACTCCACACAACTACATCTGATCAGTTGGGAAAGATGAAATCTGTGAAGCTTAATCCAACCTAGGGATTGAGAGAGTCTGGCCATGCTTGTAGAGCCAGGGAGACAGGCCAGCCTGATTTGGGTTCTAATGAAGCATAAAGTACTTATTGGAAAGAAGATCTTGCCAAAAGAAGAGATCAGCATGTGAAACCGGGCTGCAGGACGAGGAATGGCTGTTCAAGTAGAAAAGTTACCTTTAAAACAGTGTAGCATTTGGTTGTCTCTATCTCCTTCACAAAACTTATAGCTGAGTTTGAGGAATCGCAGGAACCACTTCTTTGAAATCATATGCTCCTGCCCCTTCGATTGTGAGCTCTTAGAATCAGAGCAGTCCCACCACGCCCCTTCCTGATCTACTGCAGTGCCTTGCATCAAGTAGTTCCATAAATATCTGCTATAGATAAGGAAAAAATCATATGCTGATGGAAATGACCAGTTTCACTCCCACATGAGCATAGAATATTATCCTAATATTTCATTATCAAGAGCTTTTAAAAACACAAATATCTCATTTTCATCAAATCACCTGCAACTCATAGTAATTATTTTTTCCCCTGGACTATGTTACTTATTGCTGCACAGTGTCAATCACCAAAAAATTAGAAATAGCTTAAATTTCCATCAATAGATAAATGGATTAAAAAAAACACTCAGATATGTACATGCAGTGGAATACTACGCTGCCCTAGAAATAGTGATATAACTATGAAACACCTCATCTTGTGAAAGAGTTGGAGGATATTATGCTGAGGGAAGTTCACTAAGCACAAAAGGTTTAATGGTTTTTTTACTTCTTTTTATTTGAAAATTTTAATTCTTTTTTAATTAAAAATCATTTTGTTGGGGGCTCATACATCATTTTTTCACAATACATAAATACATATATTTTGCCAAGCACCTTCATATGTCTGCTGCTGTTATCATTCTCAGCTTCCCATCCTTTCTCCTCATCCCTGCTCTCCCTCCCTCACGACTCCTCAATACTTTATAAATTATTATTGTTCTGTCATATCTTATACTGCTCAACCTCTCTCCCAGACCACTCTTTGATGTCTGTCCTCCAGATATGAGGTTGTGTGTAGATCCTTGTAATTGGTTCCATCTCTCTACCGCATGTTCTCTCCACCCATCCAGTAACTCCAATCTCACCACTGGCCCCAAGGGGCTCATCTATCCTGGGTTCCCCATATCTCCAGCTCCCCTCTCTACCAGTGTACCTTCTCCAGTCCATCTGCATTTGTAAGGTAGATTTGGGATCATGATGGTTGGGGGGAGGAAGGCTTCAGGAACTAGAGGAAACTTGTATGCTTCATCACTGCCTCTCTGCACCTGGACTGGTCTGTCTCCTCCCTGTGACTCCCCTGTAAAGGGGTGACCAATTACCCACCAGTGGACCTTAGGTCCCCACGCGGCTCTCCCCCTCATTCATAATGATGTGATTCTTGTTCTTTGATGCTCCTTGACAGATATCTATATTGAGAAAATTTGGAAGACAACTATCTGGTCAAACAACTGGAAGAGATCCACAGTTGTGCCCTATTAATGAAAGGTGTGGCAAAAGAATACAGAAATATGCTGAGAACAATTACAACGTGGATGCTGCCGGCAAGGAACAGAAAGAAGCTCAAGCTTGATTCAAAAGCAGACCTAGAAAAGTGCTCCTTACAGGCAAGAATGGCAAGGTACATACTTTGGCCATGTTGGCGAAAGAGACCAGTCCCTAGAGAAAGACATCATTTTTGCTCAAATGGAGAGACATCGAAAGAGGGGAAGACCTCAAGGAGATGGATTGATAGTATGGCTGCAACAATAGGCTCAAAAATAGGAATTATTGTGAATATGGCAGAAGAGGACAGTGTTTCATTCTGTCGTGAACCTAATTAATGCCACCTAACAAGACAACAACAATTTTGCCTCTCTAGTTTCTAATACTCATTGCAAGGGCTACACCAGTGGTTGTCCACATGTGAGTCACGACCCCTTTGGGGGTTGAAGGACTCTTTCACAGGAGTCACCCAATTCATGAGTTTAACACAGTTACAGTGAGGAAGTAGTAATCATAATAATTTTGTGCTTGAGCGGTAACCAAAACATGAGAAACTGTATTAAAAGGTCACGGCATTAGGAAGGTTGAGATTCATGGGCTACAAAGAACTCACACAAAATTTGCATAAAGAGTTTATTAAGGAGCTTAACAAGTAGTTAAAACAACAACTCCCCCTCAAAAGCACCTCACTTCCACTTAGTAGATGCCGACTCATAACAACCTGAAGGACAGAGAAGAACTTCTGAAGGTATCTGAGACTGTATCTCTTTATGAGCATTTTTCTGACAGAGATGCTGATGGTCTTGAATTGCTGATCTTGCAATTAACAGCCCACCCTGTGACAACTTTGCCACCACTATGAGTACCACTTTGATGTAGTCTTCCATTTGAAGGCATTAATCTTAAGTTCTGTGGGTCAGCAAACCCAATTCCTCCAATTCAGTGTCCAGAGACACTCCACTCGGCAAGGCAGCCTCCTGCACAAAGCCATTCATAGTTCAATGAATTTTTCATGGTATGGTAGTTTGTATTTTCTGAAGCTAGAAACATTCACATATTCTTCCCAATGGGTTTGGAATGTTAGAACCTATATTACCTCTCCTTGAAGCTAGATAGTTTTTTCATACTGACTAATAGAGAGTTGAGTAAGACTGCACGATTTCTGAGATTTGTTTAGGGAAGGTGATATGATTCTTTTTTCAGTGCACAAACCTTTGGATGCCTACATTGTTGTGTGATTGGTGGGGTTACCCTGAAGTCACTATGGGGGAAGGGTTAGGTGTAGAGAGAGAAAGATGTCTGAGAAGATGTCCCATTTCTTCCACACCTCAGTCATTTGAATCTTCCTAGTCCAGTCTTCAGACATTGAAGGAAAGTCATTGAGAATTTCAGTATCAACCACCATCTGGCTGAAACCTCATGAGCGACCTAAATCCAAAATCGGCTGATTGTTCATACATTTCTGACTTACACAAAACATGAAAGATAAATTAGCATTTTTACAACCCTAGGTTTTGAATGGACACATTAGATATAGGTAACCAATACACAATAGAATAGATACACTCAAAACTCTTCAATATTAAACCTATTCAACTAAAAATACAAGGTGATTCTTTAATAAAATAAATTTTTACCAATTCAATTATTTCAATTATTTCTATGTTATTGTACAAGCATTTAGCTTTGGTTTGAGTGCTATTTCCACTTCTAGGATGCTTTTCATGAGGTTCTTTTAATGAGACATCATCTTTTATAGTTCCATACAAGCTGTTGTAAAGATTTCAACTTATTAAATAAGGACATGTCCAGATCCCTTCTTTAGAATGTCATAAAAAAGGAGAGAGAACTAAAGCCCACTGACATTTGCTTTTTACTTACTTCAATTTCTGATTCCCTGTGGGCAGCATTTTTCAAGAAGCCCTTATCCTGTCATATGATGAGACTGCTGTGGGTCTAAGGCATACAATGAAAACTAACTCTGAAATGTCTGATGTTATTTTAAGTCATAATTATGCTGAGTTGTTAATTAAAGTGAAATCACTAGGCGTGTTCACAAGGAATACTCTTTTAGTTGCCTTAATTTTTATCACACCCTGATATGGCAATATGTTTAGGCATTTTGGAGAACTAGTTTGCTTTTATGATGTTGTCATGTGTTCATCAAGATGGCCCTTGCTTGCCTTCCCACACGCTCATTTTTCCCCTCTGCCCTCCCCCTTTTTAAGATGAAGCTTGTCTAGTCTTCCTTTAACTCATAAATCAGTCATCTGCACATATTGCCTAATAGGTTTAAAGTTTTACTCAGCTCTCCTCACCCAAATCAAACTCACTGTCATCAAGTCGATACCAACTCATAGGGATGCGGTAAGACATGGCCACACAGACCCCATGAGTGTTCAAGACTGTAACTCTTTAAGGGAGGATGAAGCCTGTCTTTCTACGGCGGGGGCTGCTGAGGCTTAGCAATCACCGAGCTTGCAACTAGCTCCACATGTGACCACTGCATTCCAAAATGGAAAAATCATAGTAGACATGGCAGAGGCTGCTATGAAGACCAAATAAGATTATATTTAAGGGTTAGTGAAAAGTATGGATTTTTATAAAAGCTCCAATTCATGCACACAAGTGTTTTATCCAAACTACACATGTTTAATCATGTCCCTGAGATCAATGGATAGCTGCAGATAAGTTCTTTTGGTAATAAACTTATCTTATTCTAGAGGAGGTATCTTAAAAAAAAAAAAGAAGGTTCAAGTGATGAAAACAGTGATTCCAAGGGTGTGGTAAAATGAAATCATTTAGTATGGCTGTTCAGTCTTTGTATACCCAAAAAATTATTGCATGTGAACATACTCATAGGATGTGTGAAACTCAGAAAAGGGGATTGTTCAATTTCAATATTGCAGTGTGTATAAAGCTAGAATTTCACTATCAGTGAGAAATAAGAATAAGGAATGAAAGAACAAAGATGTCTGCATGGAGAGATATAGAGGAGCAATGTTGAGAGCACGGAACAATATATGAGCACAAGGATAGGTAGGTATATTGAGACAATGTGGCCAATAAACACAGGTGCGATTAATAAGGTTTCAGTGTGATTGAAGGGCCAAGAGATAAATGGCTGAACAAGTCTCGCCTGTCTGTGTCTTGCTCTCTGGTGATCAGTGATCAGGGTGCAGCTGCCTTAGCTAGTTCTCCGCCTCAATTTGTGAGCTGTCCTCCCTAGGGGACGACACACCTGTGGGCCATGCCACTAGAGTTTGAAGCTCCTTGGAGACCTACTGCGCTACACAGCTACTGTATATGCCATTTGAGCTGGGGACTGTCAGACCCTGTCACCTGGCTGACTTTTGGTGACCCACCCTGCTGTTTGCTGCCTGGGGTCAGACTGCCTGTGTTCCTCTGCAGACGACTCAGCTGTCAGCTTCTTTGATGTGTACCCAATCGCCCTCACGAGTTGAAGGACTGCCAGTATATTAACGTTCTCCTGGAAGTGAGTTGAGCTGAGCCCTCTGCACTGCTCTGTGGACTCATGTGTTAGACAGGGTTCTCTAGAGAAACAAAACCAGGACACTAGTAACTCTCTATATTTGTATAGTTAGAAAGATATCTAACATAAGAAATCATCAGTTAACTAATCTATAAAGCAATACAAATGGCTCTGTGCAACTCACTTGCATGAGACAGCTAATATACTGACAGTCCTTTGAGTCTATAGGACCGCCAAGTAGTCCTCTGTAGAGTAAATCACAAGCGAAACAGTGCTTGAAGGAACCACAAGAACTCACAGTGAGACAACTGTGATTAGGTGTCCCACACGTAGTGTAGCTTGCTGATCGAGGCACAGGACAAACAAGGCAGCCGGCTGGTCTGAAGATCCAAGAGCAAGAGACAAAGGCGAGGCTCTCTGAGCCATTTGTATCTCCGCCCTTCAATTAATCTCATATGTGTTCATTGGTCATGTTGTCACAACAAACCTACCTATTTTTATTGGCCATGTTGGCACAACAAACCTCCCTATCACAACTCAGAAGCAGTATATTGCTTTACTTTGCATCTATCTATCTATCTATCTATCTATCTATCTATCTATCTATCATCTATCTATCATCTATCTATCTATCTATCTATCTATCTATCTATCTATCTATCTATCTATCTATCATCATCTGTCCTGGTTTTGTTTCTCTTGAGCCTTGTCTAACAAAAGCACCATTAAGACAGGGAAGCAGAGCAGAGGGGTTCCTAGTCCATGGAATGAGAGCCTTTAGACAGGAGCTTGGTTTGCAGAATGGGGTTCTGTTTGGGCACTTATCTGCTATTATTTTTATTATTCTGTTACATATTGTATATTACGTTGAGGGGGTTTCTTGCTGTTGTTATCATTGTTTTATTTGCTTAAGTTGTTCCATTTTATGAGACCTTTTTTGTACATATTGTTACCTCTGCAGGTCTATCTAGATAAGATAGACTGGACAAAAACTGCAGGCAAAAATGACAGGACTGATGGTTCCAGGGTAGGGGACATTGAAGAGGGGGGGGTCGGGGGAAAGGTGGTGATGTCGACCAGCCCAGGAAAAAGAGAATAACAATTGATACAAATGCAGGGACAAGGTGGGTGAGAGAAGGCCAATTGGGATTGATTAATACTAATGTAACAGAGAGAAAATACTGAAACCCAAATGGAGACTGAGCATGATAGTGGAACAAGAGGGAAGCAAATAGAAATAGAGAAAGAACTGGAGGATAATGGGCATTTATAGAGGTTCAAATACAAGTAGGTACATGCAGGAATAAATTTATAAGTGAGGATGGGGAAAGAGATTAATGTGCATACATATAGGGTTAGTAGTAGGACAACAGATGAGCATTGGACCTTCACTCAAGTACCTCCTCGGTAAGAACACTTTGTTCTATTAAATTGGCATTCCAAGATGCTCACCTTTCTGACACGATCATTGAAGACAAATGTGTGTATAAGCAAAGGTGGTGAAGAAAGCTGATGGTGCCTGCCTATCAACAGATGGAGTGTCTGGGGTCTTAAAGGCTTGAAAATAAACAAGGAGCCATCTAGCTCAGAAGCAACAAAGCCCACATGGAAAAAGCATACTAGATTGTGGGATCACAAGGTGTCAAAGGGATCAGATATCAGGCTTCAAGAACTAAAAAGTATAACATTGCGTGCTCACTTTCCTGATATGTTCGTTGAGTACAAATGTGTGCATAAGCTCACGTGGTGAAGAAAGTTGATGGTGCCTGGCTATCAAAAGATATAGCATCTGGGGTCTTAAAGGCTTGAGTAAACAAGCAGCCATTCAGCTCAGAAGCAATAAAGCCCACACGGAAGAAGCACACCAGCCTGTGTGATCATGAGGTGTTAAAGGGATTCGGTGTCAGGCATCAATGAGCTAAAATTATATTATTATTAATGAGGGGGAGTGAGGATTGGGGACCCAAAAAAGCCCATCAATAGGTGAGGTGACATCCGCTTGCAGAGGGGTTATAAGGAGGAGATGAGTCAGTTAAAATACAGGGTAGGAGCAATGAAATATCCAACCTTCCTCTAGTTCCCATGCTGCCTCCCACCCACTATCATGACCCCAATTCTACCACATAAATCCAGCTAGACCAGGAGATGTACAGTGAAGTTGGAAACATGGGAAACTTAGGATAGATGATCCATCAAGACTAGTAATAGGAGTGGTAATACCAGGAGGGTGGAGGGATGGAGGAGTAGAAAGGGAGAATCAACTTCAGAGATCTACACGTGGCCTCCTCTCTGGGATATAGACAATAGGGAAACGAGTGTTGGGACACATTGTACAGTGTACAGTATGAAAAAAATAACAATTTTTAAATTACTGAGGGTTGAAGGGAAGAGGGGCAGGAAGGGTAATATAGGGAGCTGATACTGGGGACCTGGAGGGAGTAAGGATGTTTTGAGAGTAATGATGGCTATGGGCCCCCAATAAAATGATTCAATAAAAAAAGGGGGGGAGGGGAAAGGGGAGCTTATTTTTTTTTTTAAAGAGGAGCTTGTACCAAGGGCTCAAGTGGAAAATGTTTGGAAATGTATGTGGCAGCATAGGTGCAAATGTGCTTGATACAAATGATATACGGAATGTTGTAGTAGCTGTAAGAGCCCCCAATAAAACTATATATAAAAAAAGACAGGGGGTTGATCCCTGGTGGCATAGTGGTTGTGCGCGGGACTGCGGCCCACTGGGTTGGAGGCTCAATTCCAGCTCCCAGGAGCAAAGGCTGGGCATCCTACTCCCACCACCTGAGGGCAGTGATGCCTTAAAAAAAAAAAAGACAGTAAAGCAGAGTAGAGGGTTTCCTAGTCCATGGAATGAGTGCCTTTGGAAAGGAGCTTGGTTTGCAGAATGGGGTTCTGTTTAGGCACTTATCAGCATTTAAAAGAGCTTTGTAGCACTTGCCTGAGCAGGACAGCGGTCAAAGGACCACATAAATGAAATGGTCAAGGAAGAGGGAAAGACATGCAGATTATTTCTCTCAAGAGTAAACTTATCTTAGTCTCCATACACTATCCATTCATTTTAGGTGACCCAGTTTGTATTTGAAATACCAGTGATATAGCTACCAGCAACACAAAGGCCACAAAATGTATGATGTTAAAGCGATGGGAACATTGCTTTCACAAATGTATAGGCCTAGATGGAGAATATGTTGTAAAAAAATAAAAGATCTTCATAGTTTGATTTTTTTGTTTAATAAGGATTTCAATGATCCTATGACAATACTTTTGATTTATCTTAGTGCATTACTAGTATTCAATAAATGGAAGCAGCTATTAGTAGCAATAGCTTGGCCATCATATAATATATTGCATTTTATTCTATAGGCATTGAAGATCTAAAATTGTGTTTTTCTAGTGGTTAGTAACTTTGCCCCATATACTTAGTCCTCATGAAATGTATATATAATTTCCCACTATTAAGTTGATTATGCCATAAATGTGCCATACTTTGAGAAACTACATTTTATGCATCATTTTATACCCACTGTAAGGAAAACCTAGGTCACAGGTACAGTGATTAAACACTCAACTGCTCCCTACAGTGTTGGCAGTTTGATCTCTCCAGTGTCTTTGGGTCGAGTAAGATCTAGGGACTAGGAACAAACATCTCTCCTTAAAAAGTTGAAAGACTGATGGGGATAAACTATTAATGAAATGGCAGTTCAAGATGATAAAATGAATTATATAGGCCATACATTCATGTAGACAGATTTTTTTTTGTTAGAATATCAGGAACATCTGTCAGGAAAATAAGGGATTTGTGCAGATATTAGGTAGGATCCAAGGCAGGTTATGTGGCTACTGCTAACCCCTGATCTTGATAAATCCTAAAGATAGATTTCCCTTCCCTTCCTCCTTTCTTTCCTTGATTTAAATCAAGAAAAAATTCTACAGTAAGATACTGTTAGTGCCCACCCTTGGACTTAAAGAAAATTATTGGAAGGTATGGGGCAGAGTCATGTTGGTCTAAATGGCTGATATTACCTAGCAACTATGTATATGGTGAGTGTGTTTAAGGAGTCACTGAATTGTAATCAATTCAATGTCAAGGACTATTTTATTTACTATGAGAAGTAGGATGTTAGAATATGGTACCAAACTGATAAAGTGTCACCGATAAAATAACAAACCAGCTCTATTTGAGGGATTAGTCTACCTCTCCTTTAACAGTTATTCTTTTACACAATTGCCTCTTTTTAACATTTATTCTTTGATGTGGCAGCATCCTGTAGTATATCACTTTTGGATTTGTATAGTGGACCGTGGATTGAGAAGGATGGCTACTCTATTAAGCAGGTGCGAAAAGGCCTGGTTTTCCCAGTCATGATCACTTGAGAAAACCTCCTAGTCTCTGGATGCTGACTGCAGAAAAATACGCAAGCATGAAGCATCAGGCAGCTGAGTGGTCTTTAACTTCAGATTTCTTCCTAAACTTAGTACTCTCTTTCATATTAGAAAGGATGCATGTTTTCTTCTGCTTGGAGCATGGAAGAAGAACAGGTTCATTATTTTCAGGAACTCCAGGGAAGCTTGTCTTTCATAAAAACCATGTTGGTATGAGGTCATTTAAGGCTAGTATTTATTTTTTCTGATTTTTCCCCCTTGAGGGATTTAGATTATGCAGTCCTAGTGCAAAACCATGTAGGACAGTTGTTTTCATAGGGAAACAACTAGAAGGTCTTAGAGGAAGGGGGCATATGTTATTAAATACACTTATTTATTGTCCAATGAAACACAATTCCTCTACAGAAACTCCTTAGCGACTTAAACTGTGTTGCTCTCATTGTACTATACTGTAAATAAAATAATTGGCAAAGAAAGAAAGTTGGCAGAGCAGATGAATGTATTTGATGGATTAAAAAACTCACTCAGCTTTATATGAAATTTGATTGGGAAACATGAATCAAAACATACTGAGGAGTAAAATTTCTGCTTATTCTACCTCCCAACCCTAGCCCAAACTGCTAGAGTTCTTCCATACAGACCCATAATCATTGACTTTCATTTCTCTGTCATGCCCGCCAGGGTCCTGGAGAAGAATTCTTCTTGTCTTTAGCTCTTTAGAACTTTTGAGTGCAGCCCAGAACTGGGAAAAGAGAATTACTTTGGAGTAATCAGTTCTGGGCTGCCTCTTGGTTCCACCATTTACCAGTTGAATGACCAAGGGCAACTTCGCTACTTGCTCTTAATCATAGAGTAGATAAGGTACTGGGAGGAAATGATGAACTCAAAAATCTGAACAGAAAATTTCAAAGCAAAATTAAATATTGTAACTAAATGTGCAAAGAACTGGAGTGCAAATTGGAAGAACATGCTCAGAATATCTTAAAGTGAAATAACTAAAGGAATAATTTAAGACTCAAGTTGCAATACTGAAAGTGTATATATGCAAAATATTGAATGATGCACAAAGCATGAAAAGTAGATGGTAGGACTACACAAAGTCACTGAACCCAAAAGAATGAGTTGACATTCAATCATTTAAGAGGTAGCATCTGAGAAAGAATCTATGGCATTAAAGGAAGAAGTCCAAGCAGCTGAAGGCATGAGTCAAAAATCAAGGTTCTAGGAATTTGTGGAATATAATTTGAGATGTTTCAACAACTAATGAAGAACTGGCTCTGCTATGCCAGGATATTTGAAAGAGAGATACTTGACCAACTAACTGGAAGAGATCTCTATTTGTACCCATTCCAAAGAGAAGTAATTCAACAGGATGTACAAATTATAAAATAATACCATTAATATCACACGCAAGTTAAATTTTACTGAAGACCCTTCAATAACAGTTGCAATTGTATATTGACAGGGAGCTGCTGAAGATCCAGGCCAGATTCAAAAGATAATATGGAACTAAGTATCATTGCTAATGTCAGGTGGATCTTGGTTATAAGCAATGAATACCAGAAAGATGCTTAATTGAATTTTTGACTAATTTAAGGCATTAGCATCTGTGGACCATAGCAAACTATATAGCTTTGAGAAGAATGGGAATTCCAGAACACTTCTTTATCATACAGTATCTGTATATGGATAAAAAGACAGATGAGTGAACAGAACAAGAGAATGCTACTTAAAATTAGGAAAAGTGTTTGTTAAAGTTTCATTCTCTCACTATACTTATTCAATCTGTCTGGGGAACAAATAATCAGTCAGTGAAACTGGAATATTTGAAGAAGAATTCTGTATCAGGATTGGAGGAAGGCTTATAAGCAAGATTCAAAATGCAAATGGCACACCGTCGCTTGCTGAAATTGAGAAAGGCTTGAAGTATTTCCTGATAAAGATCAAAGATTGCAGTCTAAGCATTGATTACAGCACAATTTAAAGAAAACAAATACTTTACGAGCAATACCAGTAGACAGCATCATAATAAACAAAGAAAAAATGGAATTTGTTAAGGATTTTATCTTGCTGGAACCCACAATCACTGTTCATGGAAGCAGCAACCAAGAGATCAAATGACTCATTGTATTGAGTAAAACTGCTGGAAAGACCTCTGTAAAGTGTTGACAAGTGAAGATGGGACTTTGAGAAATAAGGTGCCCCTGACCCATGCCTTGGTATTTTTAATGGCCTCCTATGCATGTGAAAGTTGATCATTGGATAAGGGAGACTACAGAGGAATCTGTGTGCGGTAATTGCATAATTTTATATCAAACTGATAAATAGACTGTAGAGATTGAGGATAGACAATCAATCAGGTCACAAGAATATACCAGGAGGATTCTGGGAATGCCCTCTCTTCCTTCCTGGAGGTGGTAACTCGTCTCTCTGCTTGAAAAGCATGTTGACAAGCCACATGGAGCCATGCGGATGGCAGACAGAAACCTGGAGATGCAGCCACTGTCATTGGAACCCCAGAACTTTTCACTGACCTGTGATATTCCTGCATTTGGCATCATTGCATGTGCTGCGTGAGTCTGAAGAGGAATTCATGGACTAATATAGGAGTTAACTGCTAAGATTGAACATGTGGATTTGTTCTGGACTGATCTGGGATGTTTTATTGATGCATAGTTACTTCTTGATATGAAGTTCTCTCTTCCAGATGTGTGTGTAGATAATGTGATAAGGATGTGATTAGGAATGTGATAAGAAAGTTTAAATTGTTCTAGGTGATAAGGAAGTTGACATTGCTCTAGGTTTGCAATAAGAACAGAAGAAAGCAAAATGATCCCAAACTTGTGTCAAAGTCAGTTTAACTGCAAAAAACATTCCGCTTCTGTATCTTACAGGCTCTAAGAAAAACCATTTGCAGGTGCAAGCTAAAAAATAATGCAAAGTCCTGCAATCTTTCTGTGTGACCCAATAAACTGTATGCCTATAAAAGCTTGTCCCCAGTCTGAGTTCAGTGTCCACACCCAGTAGTTGTGGCTGAGTCTGGTATCAAGAGTCTGGTGTGGTCTCTCAGCACTGAGCCTGTGTTTGGACTCAATAAGCCTCTTAGACTATGGTCAGTCTCTCCTTGTTTTGTTTACTGATGATCTGTAGACAACAATTTGAGTGGCTTAATTTATTTCTCTAGTCAACCTGGACTAACACAATATGCACTTAAATTATGGGGCTGACAAAGACTATTGAAAGTCCTCCAACTGCCAAAAGAACAAGTATATCTCTTGAAAGCAGTACAGCCAGAATGCCCTTAAGAAGCAAGGATTGAGGGATTTTTGTCTTATGTACTTTGAACATGTTAGCAGGAGAGAAACGTCCACCGCAAAGAACACCATGCTTTGTAGAGTAGAAAAATAGAAGAATAGAAAAAAAAAGGTATGTGTGTTGGGATGGGGGGGGGGAGAGATTCCTGACATGACGAATTAACAGAGTGGCTGCAACAATGGGCCATACAAGAATAATTGTGAAGACGGGCAGAGGTTTCCTTCTGTTGTATGTGGGGCTGCTAGAAGTCGGAACTGACTCAATGGCACCCCACGACAACATGCACGTGATACTTATAGTGCCCATTCCACACTTATGATTCCCTTCCTGGGTGTCTGAGATAGTGGACTATGTTCAGACAATCAAGTCTATTCTCACATTCACATGAATTTTTAAAAGTATATAGCTATCAAAAAAGACATATGGCTGTCACTATAGTTTGCAATTGTTTCTAGATTTAAGTCAAACTATGGCTTGGATCACTGGGAAATTCAAGAACTTAATTAGTATATGGAGAAAGTTGTGGGAAATCAGGGGTATCTGGGTCTGGGTTTAAGATTAGAAATATCTAATACCGGCTGAGCCCTGGTGGTGTAAGTGATTGAGTGCAGGACTGTGGTCTGCGAGCTTGGTGGTTCAAATCCAGCGGCGGCTCTCAGGAGCAGCACTGGGTAGCACCCATGACCATCAGAGGCAGTGATGCCCCCCCCCCCAAAAAAAACCCCAACAAAATAGAAATATCTAATACCTACAGAAGATCTATATAAGGGTGACAGAAGACAGCATAGAACAATAAACTAATAAATGAGATAGATATTTCTGATCTAAGCTAGAGAGGGTCTGTGAGTACTTTCGGCCTTGAAATATCATGGATTTGTCCTTCCCTAAAAAAATGACACAGTTTATATAGCATTTCCTGTACTTTATCTTAATAATTTTGGCATTATTATCCAAAATAATTTATATGGGGGAGCGACAGCTTGAAATTTTAAATTAATTATAGATGTTCAAGATACCATTGAGGCTGTGTGAAGTTTAGAAAAAAATTGACTTGGAAATAAGAAAATCTTTGGATATGAAAATGAATTAAGATTACCAAAAGTGTGATAATAAACTCAGATGAGTAACCTGGGCTCATAGAGGATGACAAGGAAGTTTTAAAAAAATCTTTTATTAATTATTAGCAGTTTTTATCTTTATAAATGTAATTTTTAAAATTGGAGGTTCTTAGAGCTCATATCACAATCCATCCATATATCCATTGTGTCAACCACACCTGTACATATATTGTCTTCATCTTTTTCAAAACATTTTCCTTCTGCTTGAGCCCCCGGCATCAGCTTCTCACTTTTTTATGATTGAGAGTAAGAAGAAGATAAGCAAAGAGTTGGTTTAGGAAAGCAGTGTTCGCAGAGGTTGATGTGGATTCTTCTTTAGAGAGGTCGGGTTATGCCTTTTGTTTCTTCAACTCCTTTTTATCAAAGCCCTGTTTCCTTCTGAAGTCTCCTTAGGAGTCATGGACATCTGTCATGCCCTCTGGATGTTCAGACTTCCCCAGTGAACCCCTTCTGAAGGGCAAACTGAAGGTTCCCCTGCATAACCCAATGTTTCAATTTTGTTGGGAGGGAAATGACAGTTTGGCTGAAGGTAAGCATGCTTTTTGCCCCGAAATGAGACATCCATGGCTATTGCTCAACAGAATAAAGCAGGATAACCTTGGGAGAAAAACAAAGTTAACTTTCCTTTTCCAACTAAGCAAGTGTCCGCCATTCTCTATGACTGTTTAGGCAGCAAAATTCTGCCTAAGCTAGGAAAGCAATGATCTCTGAGAAAGTTTCTGGGAGAGCCCAAGTGTATTAGATTCATGAATCTGTGGAGCACTTGACATTCCACCATCAGAACATCCTTTCTTCGGATGAAAACATTGAAGACTACACGTATTATTATCCTTTTTCTTCTTTTTAAAATTACTGTCCCATTGGAGCTGGGTAAGGCAAGCAATCAGAGAAATGGATTCCCAGGAGCAGTTACGAAGCTCTGTGTAAGGTTTTTTAGCAACTCCTTCCCTGGAAGTGGGGAGCCAAGTCCTTGTTCTAGGTCAGGAAGTGCTGATGAAACCTGTTCACTTTGGATGACTGTACTGACATTTGAATATCAGTGACGCAACTCTCTTAGTAGCAGGGATGGCTGAAAGGACAAACAAATACCTTGGAAAAAGTAAGACCAGAATTCCTTAGGGCCAAGGATGGTGACTTCATCTTACACACTTTGGACCTATTGCCTAGAGAGACGAACCCCTTGAGAAGGACTTCATGCTTGTAAATTGGAGAAGCAACTAAAGAGAAAATGGCCTTCAACAAGGTGGATGGACAGCGTGGCTGCAACAATGAGGTCAAGCATAGAAACAGTTGTGAGGATGGTGCAGCAACGTGCCGCATTTTGTTCTGCTGTGCATAGGGTTGCTATGGGTCAAAACCAACTTGAGGACACCTAATAAAAACAAATGCTACAGAGCAAGCACAACAGCCAATTTTTATATTTGCATAATTCCAAATTCACAGTGGCTGCGCTTTGGGCTGCAATCTGCATGACTGACTGGCCTTCCCACTCCAATCAAGAGTCTCAAAAACCCCCAGGAGGTTGGCAGCATTCAGTATTTGCCGGATGGCAGTGAGTTTGGGTTTTGAGACTGCCATTGATTCCCTCCAAGTTTGTAGGATCCTGTCTACAAGAGTTGGATACTGGTCTTTGGAGTCAGCCGACTGTCAGAAAGAAAGGAAAGCCAGAGAGGCACAGGAGGAAGCCAGAGGCAGGGACAGAGAGCTAGTTTCTCATGAATTAAAGCAACATCTCTTCTACTAAAGCTGGACCATTTTGAAAGGAGTGCTGTATGTATTGCAGTGAAACACTACTTCTGCACACTCAGCCAACACTGGACCAAGGGATCACTGCATCGTGCTGCAAATACATCTTTGGCTCACTTACTGTCATTGTTCAGGTTTTACTTTCAAGAAATTGGCTTTTCTTTAAAGTTAACTTCCTCTCAGGCTCTAATGTGTATATCATACTCAGCTGAATCTAATTTTGTTTTTTGCTTCTGGCATTTTCATTTCCTTTCTGAAATGCCTCTCATTATACTTTAAAAAATTAATTTAATGACTTCAAGTTTACCTCATCCTCTTCACATTTTCTACCCATACTTTTTATTTCTGTTTATGAGTCTCTAATGAAGTTGTTAAATACAAATGCAGTGGTGGCCCCTTAAGTTCTCTTTGTAACTCAAACCTTTTCCACTTTGGATTTTTTTTCCCTCCAGTGCTTCAGGCTGTCTTTCTTACACAAGATCATGCTCACATTCAGACTAATTTGAATTCATTTGTTTATTGAGTTTCCATGAGCTCTGTGATGTGTAACAACCCAATTCTACCTTCCCACAAAGTGGCAATGCCCCTTAAAGCCTTGAGGAGGTATTATGTAAGTGTTTTGAACTGCCTAAGGAGTTTATGTGCCATAAAACGCCTACCTAAAATGAGTTAACCAGGTTGTATTGCTCTTGAAAATTGGCATATGAGTTTAGTTAAAATCACTGATACTTGGGGAAGCTCCAGCAGATATGGCTTAGAGACTGGTAAGCACAAAGATTTTAGCTTTGTCTTGAAATTTGGTGGGATTCACTGAAACTATCCTTATGGTCACTGATATAAAATAGGTAATGCTTCCCTTTTAGTGAAAATAAACTTTTAAGGAGCCATACAAGTATAAAAGACCGAATTTTTAAGATTCAAGAATAATTGTACATAGTACCTGTTACTGGTAAGTATAATTTTGATATTATATTTCCTTAATCTTCTCATTCAATAAACTGGTTGTCACTGAAAAGCACTTTGTTTATATAACTTGCTCTTTTATAGGACATCTCACTGGATAACTCCGGGGGGTACCATCTTATGAACTATAATGTTATCCTTGCAGTTATGTATTCTATGGCCCTACTGGGAAACCTTATGACTTGTTTGAAATGTGCTTTTCCTATGATGATAATTTTTTTTCTTTTGGGAGTTTAGGGCTGTTGTTGTAGGTAATATGAATAAATTGGAAAATAATCCTATAGTCAAACATTCTTCTATTTTCAGAAAAGAATTATGACATAGTTATTGTTTTCTCCCTCTAAATTCTTGTTCACCTTCACCTCTTTCTTTAAACAATCATAATTTATAGTATTATTTAATATACCATACATATATGTTTTATAGAATTTTAAAAAATTCTATGCCTCCTTTCACTAGATGCAGCAGGAAGCATCTTGTCACTTTTTCATTAATTGTTTCCTGTTGATTAGTAAACGTTGACTGAGAGTACTTTTAATACAACCATTTCTTTGCCACCTGGAAAGGCCAGGCTGGTAAAAATTTTCTTTGGGCACCTTACCATAGTGAAGCTTTCATAGTAAGCATTTTTCTGGCCAGTTGAGCATTGAGCAAATCACTCTGAGTTAGTGCACCCAGAGGGTTCACTTAGGAAGGCTCTCACTGACCATGGTGAATTTTTTCTATAAAAAACAGTTTCACTTGAACAACCTCATTTTTGGTGATGATCGATTTAAGAGAATAGTGTGGGGCTGTGAATGTTTGTTTCGTGTTTCCTGCTCAGTAAAAAAAATGTGGCAGAAACTGCTGTGACATTGAACATAGCTTATAAGGACAGCACTATGGGAAAAACTCAAGTGTCTGAATGGCTTTCTTGTTTCAAAAAAGGTGAAATGTTGCTTCATGACAAATGTATCATGGGCATCCATCAGCTTCCCAAGTGGGAGAAAATATCAACAAAATTCTTGCATTTGTGTTTGAAGACCAATGACAGACCATTGAAGAGGTGGGGAAGTTAACTGTTCAATCTTGCAGCTCAGTTTAAGGAATTTCAATGGAAGATTTGGAAATGAGAAGGGTTGTTGTGAACTTTGTGCTTTGAGTTCTGATTAACAGAGGGAAAGAGTATCAGGGGAAACATGACTTGCTTTGAAAAAACAGCTCCTAAGTGACCTTACACCCCCCCACTCCCCCCAAGGTCATTACTGTTGAAGAGACATGGTACTGTTCTTACAATGCTGAAAGCAAACATCAATAGAGCCAGTGAAAGACATCCTCTTTACCTAGCCCCAAGAAAGCCTCCTCAAGTGAAATCAAAGATTTTACATATATATATATATATATATATGATAGTGAATTTAGAGTCCATTCTACCAGGTCGGACTATTAATCATGCTTTCTATTTAGCGGTTCTGAAAAGATTGCATAAAAGTGTGTGATCACAAAAAAAATAAAGAAAGAAAACCAAAAGGTCTGATTTGTGGCAGATGGGGGCTGGCTTTTCCACCACAATAATGCACCATTGTCAGGGAGCCAGTTGCAGACCCAAAAGCAGCATGCCTCTCTTTGCCCCACAACACTGGCTCACCTGACCTTACTCCATGTGTGACTTCTCTTTTTGTCCATCCATGCAGAGAGACATGAAAGGACAGAGATTTGATAATATAGAAGAGGTCAAGAAGAAAATGAGTGAGGTGCTGGAACCCACCCAAACAGATGAGTTTGAAATGTTTCCAAGACTGGAATCACAGATTTGACAAATGTGAACTAATTATAATGGAGAGTACTTTGAAAGTGATAAGGTTATTTTGTTTAAAAATATTAAATACATAGCAGAAAAACTGTTCTGGCTTTTTTGGGGCATATCCCCTTGTATGTTTATTTCATCCTAGTGCACAGGAAGTCACAATGAGTCAGAATTTGTTAGAACTCGCCCAGCAACAATAAATTCTATTGTTCTGTTTAAACCACCACATCTTGACCTATGTACAGTTCCTACAAAAATAATAACAACATATTCTGAAAAGCCTATACTTTCTGCTGTTACTAATAGTTTATTATGATCCACACAGTTGAAGTCTTTGCAAAGTCAATAAACTACAGGTGAGCGTCTTTCTGGTAGTTGCTAATTCCAGCCAACATCTATCTGATAGCAACAGTATTCCTCACTTGGTTACTGAATTTATGGATAGCTACACTGTACATGCATCCATATTGCATCATCTAGATTGCCTGATTCTATAATTCTTCTGATATGTTTTATGTATCCATTTTAACTTTGAGTTTCTTACAAATACCATTCATCTCAGAATTTATTAAGCTCCTTTTTCTCTACCAAAGTCAAACTCAGATCATTGATTCAAACTTTCTTGAGCAAATTAAATTCTGATTCCTTATAGCATTATCTGTCAGGACAATTCACTTGACCTTTGGAATCATTGTTTTATATTGTTGCTTATTTTCTTTGATTACAAATAACACTTTCTTGCTAATGATATTCTGGTATATATTTAAAAACCTGCACTGGTATGGGGAGGTCACTTACCCTAATTTGTTTGGATGCCAAAGATTGGATTAGTTGACAGTATCGGTTAGAGGGTTAAAAAGGAGAATAAATTTAAAGAACAGATAATGGCATTAGCAGTCTTGCTTCTGCATCAGACATGTGTTGCAAGATCTATTTTGAACACATCACAACTTATGAATTAGAAAAGAGTAAAAAATATAAACTATTAAGGGACACTTAGTTGAACATTTCCAGAAATTATGCATGCAATCAGCTGTCAATTTTAAGGGAGTGGATTTGATTGTGGGTATATTAAGACATTGCATTTCTCTAAGGAGATAGACAGCATTGTTCCTACTTAGAAAATGTCCCTTTGTAGGATCAGCCTTTATTCAATGGTCTCTAGAACACCAGAAGTCCTGGTGACATAGTGTCTATGTGTTGGTCATAGTGTTGGCATAGTGTTGGCATAGTGTTGGTCATAGTGTTGGCAAGGCTTAGAGAAGCCTCCTGCTTCTCCTGGGAGAAATATGAAGTTTTCAGTTTCAATAAAGAGCTAAATTATCATAAACCCTGTTATAAATGGCTAATATGAGTCAGAATATACTGTATGGCAGTGAGTAATGCATAACCACCATGACATACCGAGGAAGCACAAAACAGATAATGCCCCACTGTTGATCCTAGAGTGGTTATGGTGGTGTTGCAGTATGTGTCATTGGAGCCCAGAGGAAGAGTTACTCACTTTTCCTTTGCCAGTTATCCATATAGATCTTCATTTTTATGAGTTTGCACCCTAGTGTGCAATGCTAAGTACAACACAATCTGTGACTTTGATGAGCAGTTTGAAAGGAGAGATCACAGGCATCATTTCATGGATAAATGTGATGCTAATTGAAGATGACAAAGTATAAAGCTCGAGGGACCAATTCCCTTTAGTGGTCAAGAAAAGAATCGGGCAAATTGTGTAGGTGTGAATCCACCATAAATAACTGCATAATTGTTTCCCAGCTAAATTTATTTGCATTTAAAACTCTGAAAAGTGGTCAAAACTGCCTCTGGGAAAATGCAATATCAGTATTAAAACTTAGAGTGTGTTCTGTACTTGAAAGTAGTGTATCCTTAAGAATGAAAATCATTGACTAAAATAGATCTTAGAGCAAATGGAAGCACCAGTGAAATCCTGGGCCTTGCTATCTGTGTGTATACAAGAAGTCTTCTACCATTTCCCCCCAAACAGTACATTCTTTCACTTCCTACTATGGTTGTTCATGGGAGGGGACTTGATGTTATCTGCCTACTCCTTGTTTTACCTCTCTTTGCCTTCTTAAGCTTCTTCAAACTGAACTCCCTGATGGCTTTATAATGCAAATTTTGATAGTCATATTACTGGTGTGCCCATGGAAGCAGCAGTGAAGACATCAAAAAACATATTGCTTTTGGTGATCTGCTGCACAGGGCCTTTTTGAGGACTCAGGTGTGCTCTATCTAAGCCATGGGACTCGCAATTGCCTCAGATCACGTGCACGCTGTACGCTGAATAAGAAAGACTGAAGAAGAATCGATTCCTTTGGATTGCAGTGCTCGAGAAACTCCAAGCCAAATAACTGCCTTGGAGTCAAGGGACTCAGAGGGGACGACCTTGTGGGTTTCCAACACTGGAAATGTTTAGCAGAGTAGAAAGCCCAGTCTTTCTCTTGAGGAAATGCTGGTGGTTTCAAACTGGCGACCATGTGGATTGTAGCCCCATGCATAACCACGGTGCCACTGGGGCTCCTTATGTGGTGCTGATGAAGAACATGGAAAATACTATGGGCTGCTAAAAGGACCCACCCATCTGCCTTGGAAGATGGATGACCAAGTGTTCCTTAGAGACAAAGATGGCCAGGCTTCATCTTGCCTCCTTTGAACATTCTTTCAGGAAAGGCCAGTCCTGAAGAAGCACATCTTGCTTGGTGGGGTAGAGGGGCAGTGACAAAGAGGAGGGGCCTTGATGAAATGGTCTGACACTGTGTCTGCAGCAACCTCGTAGTGGTTCGCTCTGTTATGCCTAGGATGAGAACCTCCTCGATGGCACCTGGGAGCAACAACAGGAACAACAACACAAAGCCCTGGGATAGAAATAGGCCTAAGAAGGTTCTGTTTCTATTTCCCATGACATTCTTCTATCTACTGAGAATGTGTTTAAGACGCTCTTTGAGATCCTGCGGGTGAAGTATGCCCCTTGTGCTTCCAAGCAGCTGGATCCCTACTTCCATCCCTTACATTTCTTACAGGAAGAACAAACTTGATTCCCATATTATTCGTTAGATATAGGATTCTCTTTCTATCCTCCTTTTACGTAGCTCATATTTATCATAATGCCTGAGTTGTCCCTTCAACACTAACTGACTCTCAGGATGGTGTTCAGCCATCTGATCTGTCCAGAGTGTGAGCTAGTGTTGTTGAAGTTTGTTTTGATTTCACTTGACACACGTAGACAGGGCATCAGTAGCCTATGACCATATGTCTGACTGACTACAACCACAGCCAGTTTTGCTGTATCTCATCTTAGCCACTGATTATCCATGACAGCAATGCTTACTTCCAAAACAAGGACTGAGTGCTAATTTTGTCATGAATTTGTCATCTATTCCTCTTGCCTCTATTTAGTTGTTACCGAGTAATCTGTTATGTCTGGAGCCTGAGTGTTGCTATGTATGACATTTAGAGAAGAACATATATCTCTAGTTTTTAGGACCTATTTGATTCTCTATTCAGTTTCCATACATTTATTCCACGATGCTTATTTATTTTGACCTTTAGTCTCTGCTTCAACCTTATAACTCTAGTTGTTTTTTCCAGGGACTTTGAAAGATACATGTTAATTATAATCAACTATCACTTAACTAACTATTTAAGTAATAATTAAAATAAGCCAGTCTTCTCTTTCATCTTTTTGGTATATCTGTTCCCACTAATATTTCTGTTAACTATTCTGAAGTGTGTTCTGTACTGGATGTATAATTAGAATTTGCTGATGTTTTGGGGTTACTTGCGTTTTTAGTCTGCGAGTCTTTTATTATTAAGCTGTGTCCCCAAAAGTATGTGCCAAGGAGCCTTGGTGACATCATGGATTACATTCTGGGCTGGTGTGAGGAGGGTGGGTTACCTAGACAGTCAAATCCAGTGACATTTACAGGTGCATGTACATTGAAAGAAACTTAGAACATGACATGTTTCACACAGTTGTAGAAGTGGGTAAGTCAGTCTAACGCCCTGAGTCAGATGATAAGCTTTAAGGCCCTTTCTGCACCATATGGATCAGGCAGCAGTAAGACAAAATAGGAAGACCACAGGCTTGTGGATGCAGAGTTGAATGAAATCAATGCACAAATAGCTGCTGGGATGGGTCCGCAATATAACAGGAGTTCTGGGAGCAGATGTAGGATCCAGATCCAGCAGAATGAGTGAGCTGGTCATCCCACAATGTCAATCTGTATGAAGAGAAGGATACACCCTGAATGAAATTGTACCAAGGGTGAGACCACATTAAAAGGGTAGTACTATACCTTCTACAGCCCATAGCTGATTGCTCTGATTGTGAAATCATAAAGATTCTCAAAGCCATTTATTTCATTTCTATCCTGTGTCCCTACTACAAGTGATGATCATTCTGATTTTCTATAAATAAAAATAGAAGAAATTATTTTAAAATACTGTAGAAACCCACAGATTATTCAGCTACTGGAAATAGACCAACCTCATACAGCCAGAAATTCATTAGGTATAATCTTGCTCTTTCTGTCACCACATGATCTATAATCCCCTGTTTTTACTGAATGTCTATACCATGATTGCTTGTTTAGTGTAGTTTCGTTGATAAGCTTGACTTTTTTTAGTTTTCCACAGATTGGCTTAGGATTTATTTCTACTGAGTTATTTGTCCAGTCCTGATTTAATCAGAAGTGGTCAAAGAGAAGGGATTTGTGTCAAACATATTCATACTTGCTCACCACTTCAGCAGAGATTACATAATGGTCACTTCCAAAGAAAAATCCAGGGATTTAGCTTATTCTTCAAGCATATCTAATACAATTAACTCTCAGACTTTTACAAAACATGTTTAATTTAATAGCAATGCATGGATAAATCAACAATGTCAAAACATAATAAAGCAAAAACAAACTAGGTACAGCAAAGTGTCAGAGGTGTTAAATATTTAGAGATAAGTGATTCAAACTAATCAAATGTGAGAAGCTGGCAAAGAAATACAGGTTAAAGAGAGGTGAGTATAAAGAAATGGAAAGGGTGCAAAATTCATGTAAAGTTTATTTGAATACTAAATTAATACTAAGAATATATTTCATGAATATACAAGGGCAAATAAGACATCTTGGATGTATTTTGAATAAATGTATTTAGCTGTTGAAAAGTATGTCCAAGGTTTCACACTGTTCCATTAAAACATCATTAAAAAACTAATTAGAGCATTATAATTATCATTGATTAAGCCTCAGTTATTGAGAGGGCAGAAAACCATGTTAGATATGATTATGTAGATATGATTAAGAAATGATGGATAAAAATAAATGTGGACAAACAGATCTGGAGAAGGGCAATCTGTATCAAGACATTGATTCTCCAAACAGCCTGAATTCGTCAAGTGCAGAATCTCAACTATATGTGGGAGAGACATCCTTATTTTCTTAAAATTTATCTTTTTTTGGGGGGGGAGGCATCACTGCCTCTGCTGGGAGTAGGAGGTACAGCCTTGCTCCTGGAGAGCTGCTGCTGGACTTGAACCACCAAACCAATGGGCTGCAGTCCCACGCACAACTACTATGCCACTGAAGCTCAGCCCAAAGTTTATCTCTCATAAACTGGGAATTTACATAGGATGTTGACAGCTCCTCATTGTGGGCAGCCATGTCACACAGGGATGCCAGGTTTGAGTAGGCTCCCTTTCTTGAGACCCAGAGCATTCAAGAAGGCAAGAGCCTATGTGAGTCCAATTATTCAGACAGGAGTTGATGACATGAGTTGGGTTAGAACTTAGATGTCAGATTGCGATTTGAATCTGTAAGCAAAAAGTCTAGTGTTCTGCAAGTGTTTTTTGTGTGACACTAATTAGAAGAAAGATCATTTGAATGTAATTTATGAACATCGTGGCTAGCTATCCTTGTGTAATTAAGCACTTATCATCTAAGGATGATAATTTCATCTATCACGATAGCAGTAGTCACACCTTGTGTTAGGCCAGGTTCTCTAGAAAAGGAAAGCCTGTGCAAAGAAATGGCTCACTCAGTTGTAAAAATGGGCAAGTCCAGACTGCTTAGTCTATGATCAGATGTCAAACTGGAGGCTTCTCCTGCCTTGCATAGTTTGTGGGGCAGGAACTTTACAGGCTGATGCCTGCAACTGCTGATGTAGCAGCACATCAGTCTTGTGACTGCAGATGCACATCACTTCAAGGGCAGATGGTAGGCCCTGATGGCTCTCAGGATTGACAATCAATGTGGAAGACTGCTTGATCAAATCCAAAGAACTAGAGCATGCGGATCCAGATGCAGGATCCAGACACCAAAAAGCAAACAAGTTTTACCCTAGGAATTGCTTATGTAAGAAGTTGGCTACATCCTTATGGAAACTTCTTAGCATTTCCATTAAGGTTCTGACTTGAGTAAGGAGTTTCATTACGTCCTAGCGTTACAATTGATTGCCTGCTTCCTGCAGATTCCATCATGGAGCTCATTGCATGCGTTAGGTCACATCATGGGGGATTCGTAGTCCTAACTACCACTGAGATCCTGGGCTAGTCAAGTTGACACAAAACCTAATTATCACACCCATTCAAGGAATTGACTATGAATACAGTGATGTTTTCTAATCTATGGTCCACATTCAAGTTTTTTGAATAAGATTTCTCTCAAAATATTATTATAGTGGATTGCTAGTTTTATATTCTGAGTGCGAGCAATGGTTGCTTATTCCTCCTCTATTATTATTATTAATTAATCTGAAAAGGATCATAATAGAAAGTCCTGAATAGAGGGGGAGAAAATTCAAAACTATAAAAATGGTCAGGTTTACTGAACCTCAGAGACTGTTGTTAGGTGTCGTAGACTCTGTTCAGGTTCACAGGCAACCCTATATACACAATGAACAGAATGAAACATCATCCGGTCCCAGGCCGTTCTCACAATTGATCTCACAATAGAGTCCAAGGTTGCAGCCACTGTGTTAAGCCATCTCATCTAGGATCTTTCTCTCTATTTTACTTAGCATGATACCTTATCGAGGGATTGGCCTCTCCTCTAACATGTCCACAATATGTGAGACGAAGTCTTCCCATCTTTGCCTCCAAGGAGTGCTCTGGCCAGCCTTCTTCTAGTTCTTCTTCTGACAGTACATGATATTTTCCATATTCTTTTGGAACATCATCATTTGTATGCATTGATTTTTCTCCAGTCCTCTTCATTCATTGCACATATACATGAGGCGATCAAAAATGCCATGACTTGTAGAATTCTTATTTTTCAATAGTTAAAGGGGATTTTTGCAGAAAAATGTCCCCAAGTAACATGTCTTTTGATCTCTTGACAACTATTTCCATGACCATTGATTGCAGTTACAAACACAATGAAATTCTTGACAACTTCAATCTTATATCTGTTTATCAAAAAGGCAACGTTTGCTCAGGGAAAAAATCAAAAGGCAGAAAGTAGTAGGGATGAAGAATGAATGTTGTTCTTAGGTGCCATTGCATGCACTCTGGCCTGTTAGGGTCCTATGTACTGCAGAACGATGTACTGAATGGTCCTCAGGCAACCATCCTCACAATTGTTCCTATGCCTGAGCCCATTGAACAGCCACTGTGTCAGTCCATCTCATCGAGGCCCTTCCTCATTTTTGCTGCCCCTCCACCTTACCAAACATGCTGTCCTTCTCCAAGGTCTGTTCTCTCCTGGCAACATGGCCAAAGTAGGCAAGACAAAGACTTGCCATCCTTTCCTCTGGGAGGCACTCTGGTCATACTTCTCCCATTGTGGATCAATTTGTCCTTTTTGCAGTCCATGGTACTGTCAATATTCTTCGTCAGCACCACAATGAAAATGTATGGATTCTCCTATGACCTTCCTTCTTCAGTGTCCAACTTTCACATTCATATAAGGCAATGGAAAAGACCATGGCTGGGGCAGGTGCACCTAGTCCTCAAAGTAGCATTCTTACTCTTCCATACTCTAAAAAGCTCTTGTGCAGAAGACTTGCCTAATTCAATAAGTCTTTTGATTGCTTGATTACTGCTTCCATGAGCATTGATTGAGGGTAGAAGTAAGATAAAATCCTCGACTTTAACCTTTTATCTATTTATTTATTTTAAAATCATTTTATTGGGGGCTCGCTCATACATCATTTTTCACAATACATAAATATATATATTGTGCCATAATTCTTCGCAGGCCTGCTGCTGTCATCATGCTCCAAACCTCCACTTTTCCACTTATGCCCTTGACATCAGCTTCTTACCTTTTCCCCTCCATCTTTGCTCCCCACCAACCCTCAGTACTTTATAAATTATTGTTGTTTTGTCATAACTTACACCACCTAATGTCTCCCCTCACCCTCTCTTCCAATGTCTATGTGTTAGTCCAGGTAGTGTAGAAGAACAAATTCAAGGACATGCATATGGATATAAGGAATGGGTTTATATTCAAGAGGAACAGGACATTGAGAAAACTTCCCAGTCCAGTCCAGCTCAAAGTCACAAGTCTGATATTAACCCATATGCCTGAAATCGGTCCATAAAGTCTCCTTCTGACTCACAAAGTCACAGGTCAGTGGCTACAGAGTCCCGGCACCGACAGGGATCTCCCCATGGCTCCTCGCTTCCAGGGCTCAGGGTCCATCAACAGCATCCCGTGGTGGCAGAAACAACTCATCGCTGGAAGAGGCCTCCATGTGGCTGCCCCAGCCTCAGAGGTCCGACTCCATCAGGGCAAAGCCGTGTGGTTTCTCCACTGGCTACTCCAGCCTCCCAGACACCGCCGTTCTGTGTTGCCTGTGGTTAATCATCTCTGAAACTAACTCCCAACAACTGGGGGAGATAGCTTCTCATCTTCACGAGGGAAATATCGCGAGATTTCCCAGGAGTCTCAGGTGAAAGCCATGCCCACATAAAGGCCTCATTGGCTACTCAATGACTATCTCCAGATTGACAGGCTACACTCCACCCCTACATTTCAATCATAAAATTAACATAAGCTCAAGACTGCCACAGTGAATCCTCCCGGTAGGAGGGTATGTGTAGATCCTTGTCATTGGCTTCCCTCTCTATTTATTTTTATGTGTCATGTTAGTCAAGTCGTGAGGATTTTGGTGTTCCTTACATTGAGCTGTAATCCATACTGAAGGATACAATTCTTGCTTCATCACCAAGTGCCTCAAGGATTCCTCACTTTCAGCACACAAGATTGCATTATCTGCATATTGCAGGTTGTTAATAAGCCTTCCTCTAACCCCGAGGCCACATTCTTCTTCATATAATCTGTTTTCTCTGATGACTTGCTCAGAGCACAGGTTAAGCAAGTATGGTGATAGGATACTGCCCATTCGAAGTCAGAGCACACCTTTTCTAAATTCAGGAAGAGTGAATGGAAATGATAAATACCAACAGGAAATTCAAAGCGTGCTGCATATTTGTGGATGTGAAATCAATGTCATAAAACAAATGATGCTATTAATTGTTCAGTGGAAAGTCAATTTGATTTCTAAACTTTCACTCAAATCACAATTAAAAACAAAACAAAATACCTATGTAGTAAAATCTACAATAACAGCAAAACTCTGAACTAGGTGTTTCTGATACTCCTTTCTCTATTCTTCTTTGTATAAGCCAGGGAGGTAGAAAAAAGACTACTCATTTGAAATATGACTCCTAAAGTTTGCTTTGTAAATGCTCTCTAGTACAAATATCATATATCAAATGTCCGTACGATTTGTAATGCTATGACGTAGGCTATTGCGGAGACTTCAAGGTTGACGATCCCTATATTCTAAATTAATGTATCTGTAAAAGACGTGCCGACCGGGGTGAGTCAGAAAAGGTCAAGTTGAGTCCTGCCATCCAATGGTGTGATTATTGTCAAGAATTGTTTCTTTTCCAGAAGCCAGGATTGCTTAAGACTGAGCATATACATAAGGTTGTGCAATTATCTAATATATTCAAATGTAATTACTTGACAAATGAAAAAGCAGACTTCTGTAGTAAAGACAAAACAAATTAAAAATTATAAATAAGTATTGCTAAAATGTAGCATAAAATTCCTATTTAGAATTAGTTATGATATGTACTGTTTAAGTACATTGTAGTATCCTTAAAAATAATTTTACCACTCATCACAATCCATACATCCATTCATCCATTATGCAAAACACATTTATACATATGTTGCCATCATTATTTTCAAAATATTTTTTCTTCTTGAGCTGTAGTATCCTTTTCAATTTTTCAAACGGTTATTCTATTTCCAATGTTCTTATCACTACAGACTGTCATGGAAATATTTTTCTTCATACCTGTTTTAAGAACAAAGAAAAAATGAAACCTCTAATATGCCTAATATTGCTCTAAGGTTTAATAGATGTTCAGATTTTATTGCAAATGAAATCAATAGTGTGAAGTAAAAATATCCATAAATCTATTATCAAAATATTTCATTGAATAAGTTGACAAATTATTTCTAAATGGATGCTCTTTTTTTCTTGAAACATTAACAATAGCTTTATTGAGTAAAACATGTATGTAATAGATATAATGTTTCTTTACAAGTGTAAGAGAAAACCTTTCATTTATGATCTTTCCTGCCCAATAAAACAAATTTCCACATTTCAGATTGAAAACACTTAGATTAGCCACTGAATGTATCCCACACCTTTAGAATAACCAAGGATTTGACACCCAGAGGACAGCATTTGTCAAAGGACAAAGGTTCTGGAAGGAGGAGAGAGGGAGGCTGAGACACAGGGAGGTGGTGGGATGATTGACATGAAGCAAAGTGTGGAGGGACTGTAAAATTATAAAATGTAAAAATGATGGTTTTTCTCTATAATTCTGTGAACTTTCACTCATACCATCATAAAAAGTTAAAAAAAAGAATCTGGGAGTGGTGAAAAAATAATGCACAAGTTTAAGAACAGCTTCAGGGACTTTCACCTTCTCTACAAGCTCTCTTCTGAAATAAAGTGCTAAAATGATGGAGGAAGCCGAAGTTACCACTTTTTACTTTTTAATCTTGACATGACTCTCCCTCTAGGAAAATTTCTTTTTACTATATAGAGGTTATCTTACTTGCTTTTACTTCTAGGTCAATCTTTACAGAATGAACAGGAGGATAAAGCAAAACTGATTGAGTGGCTTAATATGGAAAATTAGATTTGAGCTTTTCAAGTTTGGGAGGGAGGTTTTACTGAAAATGACAATACTGATCCTGTTTTCTTTTTTCTACCCATGGCAGACAGAGAATATGAAAGAAACAAAGGACAAAGACACGTCACCATCCAGGTGCTTTTGGTTTAGACAATGTTGCCTTACTTTTACAACATACCACAAAAGGATGGCTATATTGTTCTGTCTTACAATGTGAAATTGCTTTTACTTTATGTGATATTGCACACTAACACACTTGAATTTCCCACACTTCACAGCCCCCCACTGACCCCATATTAGGGTCTCCAGGAAGCTTTAAATCATTCTTCTGATCAGTGAACAGTGGTGAGAAGGTTAACCAAACAATCCCAGGACAAGTTTTCATAGGAGTGGGGCTTATCAATTTCACTTGAAGATTTTCTGGAAAAGCTAAGACATATAAGTAGTAATATTATGCAAATGTTAGTGGTAATATTATGCTAAATATGTATATATTAATATAATGCAGAATAAAGATGCCAGGGTATCAAAAACTTGATCAAACAGTCATGGGAGCTTTAAGTCCAAATTTAGATAAAGGCAGATGAATTTATTTATTTATAATGTGTGTGTTATCCATATAGCAAGTCTTAACTCTGCCTAATAGAGCCTCTTATAAATTCCCATGCCACAGTATCATTCCCCAATAAGAAGATGGTATATTTGTACAAGATGGTCAAGGAAGTGAAGGGAAGAGGAAGCACCCTTGAGCACACGATAATGTTGAGCCTGTACCAACCTTGGCCAATGGCACCCTCACGATCATGACCAGTTCAGGAGCCTGTAGCTAGAAAGATCCTGCAGAGTTTCTCCAACTTGAGTAAAGACTGCCAGGATTTCATATTCCCATATAAATCCATTTCTGGATATAGATAATCACTGAAAAATGCACAACTTTGAGGGAGGGAGCCCTCTGCTTCTGAATCAATAACTGAATCAGTTCACAATGAAAACGTTATTTGCTTATATACCTTTCAATTGTTAGGTCAAGATTGTCTTTGCCAAAGAGAGATCTGGCCTGCATAATGTAGTATCTCCAACAAGCAAGGAGTGGTGGGGGTGAAAGGAAATAAACACAGCATGTTCAACTCTCAAAATCAAAGCATATAGAGAATAATTCAAATCTAGTATATTAGAATATCCAGATTAGCTTTTTCTTTCTTTCTTTCTTTCTTTCTTTCTTTCTTTCTTTCTTTCTTTCTTTCTTTCTTTTATTTTTTGCCATTCCTCTTCCCTAACATTGTCATTCACATGGGTCTGTTTTGTCACCTTTTCAGTCCCAGTTGAATTTTTCTATTTCAGGTTCCAAAAGCAAGTATCTTCTTTTTCCACTGTCTCTGTGATGGCTAGATTTTATGTCAACTTGCACCTTTATGAAAGTAGGAGTGGAGTCAACTTCCTTGGGAGTTTGGGACCTTTATGACAGACGCTAAAAATCAAGCTCGCTCTCTCTCTCTCTCTCTCTCGCTCTCTCGCTCTCTCGCTCTCTCACTCTCTCACTCTTGCCCTTTACCTCCTTGCTTGCCTGGATTGTGCATCTGGACTGGGAGACCCATGAGGCCTGCTCTTTCTGACCTGTGGCATCCTGCTAAGTTTCTTGGATACCCTGGTCTGTGATCCATCACTTTCTGTTGCACTTCTCTGCTTAGTGGGCCAACAGATTCATGAATTTGAGAGTCTCCAGCTAGCATCTGGCCCATGGACATGGAGTGGGTCTTTCTTTATAAAAAGTTCTTTCTTGGCCTGAGCCCGGGTGACATAAATGGTTGAGTGTGGGACTGCGGCCCGCGGGCTTAGCAGTTCAAATCCAGTGGTGGCTCTCAGGAGCAGCACTGGGTAGCGCCCATGACTACCAGAGGCAGTGATGCCTCCCTCCCCCAAAAAAGTTCTTTCTTATAACTATATGAATGTCATGGGTTATGTTTATTTATAAAAAAAGCCTAGCACACACTCAGAAAATGATGGCAAATGAAAAGTGAAAACTTCAGTGCAAGTAGGCTTCTGAGGTTCAGTCCAAATGGCACAGAGCATCCCAGAGTGATGGACTGTTTTAAAGATTTTAATATTCATTTAGAAACTAAAGTTCTGTTAGTTAAAATGTATTATTTCAACTTATTTTGCCTTTTATCTTTCTGGGATGGCAGTGTGGTTGCAGTACAATGTTGTTTTTTTAATGAAAGCCAGCATAACTTTGCTTTGAAACCCCAAATAGCCTGCATTTACACAATGTTGATAATATTATTGTATGCTGATTCCTTCTGTTTTATTATATGTGTGGAAGAAAATAAGCTGTGCGTGGCAGTCATGTACTTTGGTGTCAATTTCATGATTGGGAGTGTAGGGATGGAGTCTAGTCTGTCAGAGGCCTCTGGATGTGACAGTCATGTGCTTATGTTAATTTTATGATTGACATGTAGGGGTGAAGTCTAGCCTGTTAATCTGGAGATAGCTGTTGAGTAACCAATGAGGCCTCTGTGGGGGCATGGCTTTCTCCTGATATGTCTGGGAAATTTTGCGATATTTCCCTCATGAAGATGAGAAGCTATCTTCCCGAGTTGTTGGGAGTTAGTCTGAGAGATGATGAATCACAGACAAGACAAGATGGCAGCATCCTAGAATCTGGAGGAGTTGGCGGAGAGACCACACAGCTTTTCCCTGATGGAGCCAGACCTCTGAAGCTGGGGCGGCCACATGGATACTTCTGCAAGTGATGAGTTGCTTCTGCTGTTGACGAACCCTGAGCCCTGAAAGTGAGGAGCCATGAGGAGATCCCTGCCAGCGCCGGGACTCTGCACCCAGTGACCTGGGACTTCGTGAGTCGGAAGAACACTTTATAGACTGATATCGGGTATATGGGTTAATATTGGACTTATGACTTTGTACTGGACTGGATTGGGATGCTTTCTTAATGTCTTATTTCTCTTATATATAAACGTTTTTCTTATATCTATATGCGTGTCTATGAAATTTGTTCCTCTAGTCTACCTGGACTAACACACTGGGCATCTCTTTCTCTGAGAATTCCGGGAAGTCTCGCGATATTTCCCCTGTGGAGATGAGAGACCATTAACTCCGTCCCTGAGAGATGCTCTACTTACAAGCCAAGGTGGCAGCATGCTGATAGACCCTGAGTCCTGGGGGAGCCGGAGGAGAAGCTTACCCTGATGGAACCAGATCTCTGGCGCCGGAGAAGCCACGTGGAGACCCCTGCCAGTAAGTGCTAAGATGCTTTTACTGTCACTGGATACACAAGCCTCTGCACCCACTGACCTGTAATTGTCCTGGCATCACTGCATGTGCTTCATGAGTCTGAAGAGGACCAATGGATTGGTATTGGACATATGGTCTAATATTGGACTCATGGACTTGGACTGAACTGGGTTGGGGATCTTTCTCAAAGTTCCACTCCTCTTGTATATAAACCTCTCCTTTATATACTTATGCGTGTTTATGAATTTTGTTTCTCTAGTTTACCCAGACTAACACAGTGTCCCATTATACATTACCAGTGGTGAATGGTCTTTTTTCTATCATAAATAGCCCAGTAAATCAGAAGAGACTCATAAATCAGCATAGACAATTCATCCTGGTATTTTAGATTTTGGGATATGAGTTTAAAGTGAAATGTTTTCTTCTACTTTTCATTTGAGAACAATCAAAATGGAAAAGAGTAAGTTGCACCTGCATGCACTAATGACTCTTGTTTAGCTTAATGTGAGTCTCTGCCTTGGCCCTAACCCTATTTGCTGTTTTTGTCAAGCAATCTATTAGCTGTGTGTTATATTATTTACTTTTTTTGAATCAAAGGGTAGGGCACGTAACTTGTGTTTCTTTTGCTCTCTTCCTGAGACTGCAAGTCTTTATGGGTCAACAACTCTTCTGGGCAACATTGTCCTTGAATAATAAGATCATAGAGTAATATCTCATATTGCTGACTTGGGCCAGGTAGTTTCCAGGATTTTTCTCAGCTTATTTTAGAATTCTCTCAAGAGAGATGAGGCCAGTTGATCATCGTTAGTCCTGTATTCCAGGGATTGGACTGTTGTCATTTTTAATGTTCTCTCCTGTTGTCCTTTCAGATAAATTTCTTTGGGTAACCTGACCCTCAAGTATTGCTCCCACTATTTCAATTACTGAAAAAGGCTTCTGTGACCCACTTTTCCCATTTGAGACTACTTCTTGGGATGGAAGTTTAATTGCCACAAAACTTTTGCAAGTTATTTTCTATCTGTCAGCTACTGTAGAGGCTGTATTTTTATTTCCAGCCCTACAAGTATTTGCTTATACCCGTTCCTCACTTTAAAATTTTAAATTAACTTCTTTACTCTTAGGCTACTGTATGGTTCGTGTGTTTTTATTGTTGTTATTGTTGTTACACTATTTGTCTAATTGATTATGTTTATGTTTACCTTGAATGCCATTACTGTCATTTCTTTGCTGTATTTGCAAATATAGCAAATACTATAGCAAGTACTGTCATTCACTGGAAAGTTAAATTATTCCCTAAAATCCTTAGCAGTAATTAGAATTTGGAATCTGGTCCCTTGGTCGCATAAAACTACAGTGTATTACTTGGTGTCAAGCCTGAATCAGAAAGGATACTAAGGTGCAAAGAGCAAAATAGTATTTCATCACTGATCAACCATCTTGCATTAATGATTCCATTTAGAGTGAGAAATCCTCAGTTGAACTGATTGAAGTTAGAATCAGAGTTCTAAAGTAATGTAATTATTTTCTGAGAATCATGGAAATGATATGGTAGACATCATTCTTCTTCCTCTTGAGAAGTCAGTAAGAGAGAGAGAGAGAGAGTGAGAGAGAGAGAGAGAGAGAGAGAGAGAGAGAGCATGGTAACATATTTCCTGACTAATATGAAGATCATTGTCATAATGGAAATGAAAACAACAGTGACCAGTTAATATCCATTTTGCTACCACCACTGGTTTCGGTTAGTGAACCTTACTCTCGAAGTGCTTTATATCCATTTTCCTATTTAACTCTGAAGGGAGAGTTATGCACAGAAAGAAGAGAAGAGGAAATATCAGTTAAGAGGCAGAGGAAAGAAAGTTTTCTGACCAAACATTGAGTTCTTTCTAGGTGTTTAGCCTTTTTTTATCAGCTGTCAATTTGTTCAACACTTGCTATGCTTTATACAAACAAGTAAGATAAAGTGAAACATATTTTCTGAGGGATCAGAAAGCTTGTTTCACCCTAGGTCCAGGTTCCTTTATCAGCAATACTTTTATTTTCCCCTTTATGTTTGTGCAGATGTTGGCCATTGCTGTGCGTCGTGCCAGCCAAAGTAACCAACAGTCTTCAGTGAATTGTGTGCATCGCTTGGGCCAGCTGTGCGTGTTTGGCTGCTTCGCTGTGATCGGGAAGCTAAAGGATTATGGGCTGCCACAACAGCCTGGGAGAGCCCTTCAAATTGACAGAAGATTATGTACCTTTTGCTTTTGGAGTTGCTCTTTGCCCTCGTTTGATTCTCAAGTGTCAAACCTAAAAGGAAAGGCCATTTTGCTTTAAGCTGAAACATTTGGAGCCATAATGATACTAACCGCTTTGGGAGGGTCCATTGGACAAGGGGGCACCAAGTGAGGACCCAGGCAGCCCTCCTAGATGGATGCGAGTGTTTTCACTTGCAGAAGGACATTGACTTTTTCTCATCCCGGATTCCTGACTTGTGGCTGTTCTTTTTTGAGAAGCAAAGGGATGAGTACACCCCGAAGGACAGTTTAGCAATTATGTCGCTGTTGTCAAGCAGACTCGGACTCATGGTGACACGTGGATGTGCGGCAGACCTCAGCAGCTCCTTAGGATTTGGGGGGGATGGGGAACGTCATCTTTACAAAAGCAGATTGCCATTTCTTTCGACTGAAGCACTGCTACTCGGGTTGAAATCACTAAGCTTTAGGTTTGTAGTTGAGCACCAATCATTTGTGCCACCTAAGGATCTGTAAAGATAGCAGATGTAGTTTGCTATCAAACCTAGTGTGAGATTGAGGTTAAGATTAACCCTTTTATACATAAGCCATGCACTTCTCCATTAAATCATTATTGCTGTGTTACAAACTCCTTCTTTCCTCCTGCCCCAAACTATTTATCAGATCTTCCCCATAAGGAGCACAAGTGCTTAATTTCAATGTGATTTTACTCCTTTTTCTTTGATTTTATTTTTAAATTTTTTATTTCTTTTAGAGAAGTTTTAGATTTGCAAAAATAGTCAGTAGAAAGTGTGGGGAGGTCCTAAAATAATTCCTCTGTCCACCCTCAGTTTCCCCTATTGTCACACATGCCAAAAAAATCAAGCTCTCTGCCACTGAGTAGATTCTTATTTAAAGCCACCCTATCAAACAGAACTGTCCCTGTGGAATTTTGAGACAAAATTTATGGGAGTAGAATGTCTCATCTTTCTTGCAATGATTCAAACTGCTGACCTTGTGCTTAGCAGACTGCCTTGTAATTCATCATGCCACTCAGGCTCCCATTGTATATTTTTTACAGTTGATATGCTTTTATTAAATTGAATTCTGTATATAACAGTTCTCTTTTTATGTTTAAGTCCTGTGTGTTTTGACAAATGCATATTGTCGTACGCCCAGATGTCCACTATAAT
>PVJH01005198.1:20208-115351 GCA_004026705.1 Nesogale talazaci | reverse complement strand
GGCCAGGGTGAATTATTTGTTTTATATACTTTTGTATTCTATTGGCCAGTATTTTATTAAGGATTTTTGCATCAATATTCATTAGGGATATTGGTCTGTAATTCTCAATTCTTGTAGGATCCTTGCCTGGTTTAGGTATCAGTGTTATACTGGCTTCATAGAAGGAGTTTGGGAGTTTGCCATCTTTTTCTATGCTTTGAACGAGCTTGTGTAGGGTTGGTGTCTTCACTGAATGCTTGGTAGAATTCTCCTGTGTAGCCATCTGGTCCTGGTGATTTCTTTGTTGGTAGTCCCTTGATAAGCTTGTCTATTTCTTCTATGGTTATGGGTCTGTTAAGATTCTTGACGTCCATTGGAGACAATCTAGGAAGAGATTGCCTATCCAAGAATTTGTCCATGTCTTCCAAGTTGGTGAGTTCATTGGAGTAAAGATCTTTGTAGCACTGACTATTCTTTTGATTTCATTAGGATCAGTTGTGATATCCCCTCTTTCATCCCTTATTCTTGCTATTGCAATTTTCTCTCTCCTTTCTTTGGTTAAGTCTGCCAATGGTTTATCAATTTTGTTAATTCTTTCAAAGAACCAACTTTTAGCAGCATTAATTTTTTCCATGTTTTCTTATTTTCCCTCTCCTGAATCTCAGCCCTGATTTTTATTATTTCTTTTCTTTTGCTATTGGTGGGCTTATCCTGCTGTCTCTACTCTAGTTCTTGTAAATTCTGTGTCATCGTGTCAATTATGAGACGCTCTTCCTTTTTCAGGTGTGCCTGTATTGCAATGAAACTACCTCTTAAGACTGTCTTTGCTATGTCCCATAAGTTTTGGTATGTCGTGCTTACCTTCTGATTGGTTTCTAGAAATTTTTTTAATGTCCTTTCTGATCTGGGCCAGCACACATTCATTTTGCAATAGAGAATTATTCATTCTCCAACTATTTTCTCTAGTTCACCTTACCTTCCTTTTGTTGATTTCCAACCTTATGGCAGAGTGTCTGAGAGTGAGTTCTGTATGATATCAATATGCTTACATTTATGTAGATTCTCCTTATGTCCCAGTATGTGGTCTATCTTTGAAAAACTTCCATGTGGGGCTGAGAAGAATGTGAAATGCTTTTCCTTTGGATGAAAGACCCTGTGATGAAAGATATCTACCAAGCCAAACTGTCTAATTGTAGTATTTAGATCTCTTGCCTCCTTGTTGAGTTTCTTTCCTTGTGATCTGTCCTTCTCAGAGAGTGATGTGTTGAAGTCACCCACTATAATTGTTGAGGCTGTAATTTCTTTTTTCATCATATGAAGTGTCTGGTTTACATATTCTGCAGGTCTCTCATTTGGGGAATATATATTTTAGATGCTTGTTGGATCATTGTCTACCCTTCCCTTAAGCATTATATAGTGTCCTTCTTCATCTCTCATTATGGTTTGCACTTTGAGGGCAATTTTATCTGATATTAGAATTGCTATTCCAGCTTTTTTGGAATTGCTGTTTGCTTGGTATCTTTTTCTCCAGCTTTGATTCTCAATATATTTTTTTCTGTGATCTTAAGATGTGTCTCCTGTAGGCAGCAGATTGAGGGAGTGTATTTTCTAAGCCAGTCTATTAATTTCTGTCTCTTAAGGCCTGAGTTCAATCCATTAATATTTAGGGTTATTACATCTATCTGTGCACTCTGTGTTGTCATTTTATAGCTCTTGGATTGACTGTTTTTCTATTTCCATAGGTTGTATCAATATATGTTTGTGGTTCATTCTTCCCTTTCTTCCATCTCTGAGCCAGAGTTTTCTTGGGGGCTGTTATCCCTTTGACTGTTTCTGGGTAGATTCATTCTGCGTGTCTTAGGTCATTGTTGTTGTTCTTCTCCCAGTGGCTCGATGAGAATCTTTTGTAGGGCTGGGTTCCTTTTGGCATATTCTGTGAAATTTTCCTTGTCTGGAAAGACTCTTACTTCTCCATCAATTTTGATACATAATTTGACTGGATAGAGTATTCTTAGGTTTGCATCATGTTCCTGCAATTTTCGGAATATGCTGCTCCACTCTTTCTTCTTCATAGTTTCCATTGATAGGTCCGAGCATATTCTTATCTGTTTGCCTTTATATGTGATTGCCCTTTTTTCCCTAGTTGCTCTCATAATTTTCTCTTTTTCCTCATAATTGGATAGTTTAACAACTATATGTCTTGGTGTTTTCTTCTTGGAGTTTAGTCTAGCTGGTGTTCTTTCCGCCTCCTATATGGTTATATGGTTTTCATTCATTAAGGTAGGGAAGTTTTCCTCTAAGCATTCCCTTACTGTTTTGGATGTTTGTTTTCTTGATGCCTCATCCTCCGGCAGAATGATAATCCTAATGTTGTTTCTTTTCATAGTATCAGCCAGGCATCTAATATTTTCTTCTGCTTCTCTCATAGACTTGTTAGATTTTTCTCTCCCATTTATTAATTTCTACTCGTGAGACCTCTAGGTCACTTGTCCTGTTTTCTGCCTCCTCCATTCTATGGCCGAAATCTGAGCGCTTACTATTAGTTTTTGTTAGCTCACTCTTTAGTTCTTGGATTTCCCTTTGGTGCGTGGCCTTTATCTCCTGTATCAATTCTTCTTTCCTCTTTAATTCATCGCTCAAGATCTGCATACTTGTTAGTAACATCTTGAAGATTTCTTTCTGTGGTTGATCGATCTCTGCATTTTCTATGACTGCTTTTCGGTCCAGCTGATCTTCTTGCATCGGATCTAGTTTCTCTTTTCTTGAAACTGTGGAAGCTGCTAGCTGTTTTTTGTTTGATTTATTTGTATTAGATGGCATTTTCCTTGGTGATCTGTGGCCCTGGGTTCTCTCTTTAGGAGGCTGGTTTTATATTATAGCTTTCCTCAGGAACTGTTTGCAGCTAGGCCTTGCAGATCTGATGGAGCTTGTTGGCTGAGCAGGGGAGTGGGTTTAGGGGTGGGTTGGGAGTTGGGTGATCTGTTCCTGGCTAGGGGCACTTGCCACAGATAGGTGGGAAAAAATCCTCTAGTACTCTGGGGTGGGGAGGACCGGCTGGCTGTTTACCCAGGAGACAATGTAAAGCGGACCTCTCTGTCTCGGGTCTTGGGACAGGTGCCCTGAACCAGCAGCGTCTGTGAGGAGTGCCGGCGACTATGGAGAGTGCGGGCGTTCCTTTTACTACTGTTAGAAAGTGTGGCCCAGGTGGGCAGGCTTGGGTTTAGGGGGTGGCTTGATATTGTCCTGGGCTGTGGTGGCACCCTTAAGGTGTGCCTGGATGCAGGCCTCCGGGGTGGGGGAGGGGCTTGCCCACCATTGTGCTTGGGACACAGGAGTTCCTGGGGTTGGGGAGCGAGAGGTGTGGGTCTGCGTGGAGTTTCCCCTGGGCACCCTGATCACCTTGGGGTGGGGAGGACTGGTCAGCGATTGCGTGCGGGTGCTGATTAACTGCGGGTCTCTGATCTCAGGGTCGCAGAGCGGGCGCCCAGGATCCCGCCGGCACAAATCACTGGCAGTGTCTGTGCCGGTGTCAGCGGGGAGCGCAGGTGTGCGGATCGTGCCTGCTCCTGGTTCAGAGGAGGGCTCTGAGCTTTCCTGGAGTCACAAAACCCAATTTGAGAGCCCCACCCTTCTCGTGTCACCCCCACTCACTGATCTCCAGGAGCTCCGGGCGTGGGCTTCCTATCTGGCGGCCATCTTCCCTCCGTCCTCTAAGAATTTAGTTAGTTTTAGTTTGATCAGAAAGTGGAAAAGAGAATTCGAAAAAGAGCAATGGTGGTTATATGCGATATATCAAAAGAACCAATTTATGCATTATGGTAATTCTATAAGAAGCAGGAAAAACACTACATAAATAAGTAAAGTGAGAAATGAATCCATATTAATAGTTGAAGCTGTTGTTAGGGACCTCGCAATCAGTTAAGACTCACAGCAACCCTATGTACAGCAGAATTGCACATGACTTGGTCCTGCTCCATCTCCATGAATGTTCTTATGTTGGAACCCATCGTTGCAGCCACCATGCTGTTTCCCTTGGTCCAGGGTCTTCTTCTCTTTGATCTTTCCTCTACTTTGCCAAGCATGATAGCTTTTTCCAGGGATAATTCTCTCCCAATAACATGTCACAGGCATATGAGATAGTCTTTGCTATGCTTGCTTTTAAGGAGCATTTTGGCTGTACTTCTTTCAATACACTTTTGTTTCTTCTTTTGGTAGTCCATGGTATGTTCAAAATTCTTCACTACCACCTTCATTGGAATGCTGCAAGCCTTTAATCTTCCTTATTCACTACCCAACTTTGATATTCATGCGAAGTCATTGAAAATACCATGGATTCAGTCAGATGAACCTCAGTCATCAAAATAAAATCCTTGCCTTTCAACACTTCAATGAAGTCTTGCTCAGCATGTGTACTCAGTGCAGTGCATCTTGACTGTTGCTTCCATGAGTTTTGATTGTGGATCCAGGTACAACAATATCCTTGACAACAATTTTTTCTCCATTTATCATATTGCTATCTATGCTAAATTTCCTTCTTTGCCATTTTGGCCCTTTTTGCCTTGAGTTTTAATCCATACTGAAGGCTGTCAAATATCAAACTTTACCATCAAGTTCTTCAAATTCTCTGCCTCACTTCCAGTAAGCAAAGTTTTGTTGTGTCATCTGCATGTTGCAGATTGTTGCTTAGTCTTCCTCCAATCCTGATGACCCATATCTTTACATATATTCCAGATTTTCTGATTATTTGCTCTTCACACGAACTGAAAAAGTTTGGTGAGTGGACACAACTTTTGATTCACACCTTTCTTGATTTTAAACTGTGCAGTATTCTCTTGCTTTGTTTCCACAACTGTCTCTTGCACAGGTTCTCCATCAGTACAATGAAGGGTTCAGATATTCCCGCTCTTCACAAGGCTCTTCATATTTTGTTATGATTCAGAGTCAACTGTCTTGGCATAATCAATGAAGCACTAGTAAATAAATTCTGCTATTCTCTGCTTTCAGTCAAGATCCGTTTGATATCAGCAATAATATCCCTTGTTCTGAGTCTGAATTCTCTTTTTTGAATCTGGCTTGAATTTCTGACAGTTCCTTGTCAATGTGTTGAAAATGTACCCATTGTTGGATGATCATCAGCAACATTTTACTTGTATTTGATATCAGTGATATTGTTTTATACTTTGAACATTCTGAAGGATAGCCTTTCTTAGGGATGTGTACAATCACAGATCTCTTCCAGTGAGTTGGCCAAACAGTTGTGTTACAATTTTTCTGGTATAGACAAGTGAGTCCTTCCAGTGGTTCATTAGCTTAAAATATTCTGTTGATGTGATAAGTATGTTGATTGTGCCAACCTGGACAGTAACACATGGGATTAATTGAAGGGCTTCACCTTTCTGTCTCTTGCTCTTTGAAGATTGGACCAGTGTGTGGTTGTCTTAGCTTGCTCTCTGCCTCGATTTTCAAACTACACTAGCTGTGGAACAACTAACCCAGAGACTGTGTCACTGTAGTTTGAGGTTCCTACAAGACCAGTTTCATACATTGCTTGGGCTGTCAAACCCTGTCATCTGGCTGACTGTTAGTGACCTGCCTTACTGTTTGCTACCTGTGACCAGATAGCCTGAATTTCTCTACAAAGGACTCAGCTGTCTGTTTCCTTGACTTGCACCTGGCGGCCCTCAAAACTTGAAGGTTTACCAGTGTTTTAGCTGCCTTATATAAGTGAGTTGCACTGAGCATTTGCATTGCTCTCTAATTAGCTCTTTGTTTCTTATATGTTATATAATATGTCCAAAACCCAGACACTTAAAAGTATATATACAATTATATAGATTTAAATATAAATTTACATAGAAATATATATGCATTTATATAATTTTTAGTGTCCTGCTTTTGTTTCTCTAGAGAACCCTTTCTAATATAATTGGTATTCTATCAATACCTGAAACCCTATACTTAGTTAATTATTTTAGTGCAATGACTCTTTGTATTTGTTCCATTTTCTTTGGATGCTTTCTGCATTGTTCAGTGTTTTTCCCAGAGAATTCCTAAACATTGCTACTTGAGGGATGAATTTTTCTTTAGTTCTTTCAGATTAAATTGTGTTTTGCATGTTCTTCCTTTCTGGTCTACTAATTCTAGATCTTTGCATAATATAATATTTATTTTGCCTTCTCGCAATTTCCTTTGAAATTTCCTTGTCAGCTTATTGACTTCAGTATTTCTTTCATTTACCTTAGCTGCTCTATGATTAAGAGCAAGTTTCACTTTCTTCTGACATCCACTTTGATCTTTGCTTACATTCCTGCATTTCTAATAACTTGGCTTTCTTAATCAATGATGATCTTGTCATACCACAGCTCTTCGTATCTTCTGTCATTGGTGTTCAGTGCTTCAAACTTGTTCTCTAGAGGTTCTCACAATTCAGTTGGGATTACTCAGGAGCCACTGACCACTTTGTTTGCAAAGTCAATGCTGTATCCAGTGTGCTACAAGGAGAAAAGATATTTTTAAATCTTCATGTATTTTTATTTTTTAGTTTAATACTTTTACTGCCATATAATTCACATATCATACAATTTAGTAGTTCGATAACATTAGAAAGAGTTGTAGAACAATTTCCAAACTTTTATTGTTTATCTTACTCATTATTAGCTCCCCATTTTCCCCCAATCTCTTCTGAAATATCCCTACATAATTATTAACCCAGTTACTGTTTCTATAGATCTTCCTATTCTGGATTCCATAACAGAAAAACACACAAAACAAAACAGAAACCAAGAAAAAATAGCAGTGATAAAACAGGGAAAAAGTCAATTGAAAAGAAATTATTAAAACCAGAAACTTCATTATAATTTTGTTTTTTATTGTCTTCTGTTGGGTTTCCCTGCTGTGAAGCATAGGAGGAGTGGGTTACACAATAAGAATAACTGACTTTAGTGTTTATAGGGAATGGAGGGGTGGAGGGTAGCTGATAAGAGGGAAAGGTCATTTCAGGAGTAAATAATGAAGGTGGTGGGGTGGGGGAGAAAGTACTAGAACAGGTTGTGATTGCATAAATCATGTTTAAGATAATTTATCCAATGGAGGGAGAAGTGTTCTAAGATTGATGTGGTGGTCACTGTACCACAATATGATTGAATGATTCAACTATTGAATTGCATGACACATAAAGTTATGTCAATAAAATTGTTGGAAAAAAAAACAGAAACACCTGTAAAATGAGTCAAGAGGGAGACGAAATGATAAGGTTGCAACTTTTAATCTATGTGTTAGCAATATTTAACATTACACGAAGATCTTTGTCTGATAGTAAAGGATAACAGTTATGTGCTTACACTAGGGTGTTTCTGTCAGTATGTCAGTTCCTTAAATCTAATTGATAAGGTGAATTTAAGGTAAAGTCCAATTCACTTAGTGGTGTCTGCAAATTGGATCCTTTTACTGTGGCTTTTGAAGGATCATGAGTCCTCAAAAGGACAGAGTCTAAAGTCCCAGTTGTTTATAGACCATGGCTTGCATCACCAAGGGCTAGATAGACAGTAGGTCAAAAGCATCCACAGCACAACACTGATGGACATATTCTTATCTTGGGCTCTACATAAGTATTGTTAAACTTTTTATCCCCAATAGCATGTTGTTACACCCCATTTACACTCCAACAGCGGGTTTACTGGTCTGACATTTATGACCTAGCATGAGAGAGCTAGGCATGTTGAGAATTTGTTGGGTCCTTGGTCTAAAGGAAGGCGACCAATGGCCACCATGGTGAGGCTAAGTGGAAAAGCCCACACTGAGTTGACCAGAACCCTACCAGAGGAAGAGAGGCAATTTAAGTCTGTGAACTGGTGCATATCATTGCTGACTTTATGGATGGCCTGTCCTGATTTGACTTTGCTAATGGACGCACACTTCACGAGTTTCCAACTGGAATGAAGATTCTTCACATTGAAACATATGATTGTTTCCTTACAGCACTGGGTTGGTGTAAGTGGGCAATATAGAAATTAGATACCCAAAATGGGGGAATGAAGGTATGAGGTAGTTTGGCTTGCAATCTCTTATAGGTGGTAGAATATACATTCATAGGATTATAGAATCAAGGTATAGATATTTTGTAACTACAATTGTAAGGCACAGACTATCTATTGTTTTGTTCACTTATAGAACGGTATTTTCAAATGATGGTGACACATGTTGACTTATATGTATTTAGTTTTATCCTGTTAGATATAAAATTATTTTATTGTTTATTTGAGGGTTACATATGGTTACAGAGGTATGTGAAAGTATAAAATTAACAAGGGGTAGTCTGTGGGAGTCATGTGCTTATGTTAATTTTATAATTGAAATGTAGGGGTGGAGTCTGGCCTGTTAATCAGGAGAAAGTCATTGAGTAGCTGATGAGGCCTCTGTGTGGGCATGGCTTTCACCTGAGACTCCTGGGAAATCTCGCTGTATTTCCCTCGTGAAAATGAGAAGCTATCTTCCCCAGTGGTTGGGAAATAGTTTCAGAGACGATTCATCCCGGAAAAGACAAGATACAGCCTCTGAGAAGTTGGAGTAGCCGGTGGAGAGACCACACAGCTTAGCCCTGATGAAGACAGACCTCTGAAGCTGGAGTGGCATGCTGTTGATGGACCCTGAGCCCTGGAAGCGAGGAGCCATGGGGAGACCCCTGCCATTGCCAGAATTCTGCACCCACTGACATGTGACTTCCTGAGTCGGAAGCAGACTTTATAGACTGATTTCGGGCATATGGGCTATTAATGGACTTATGACTTTGCACTGGACTGTATTGGGATGCCTTCTGAGGATCACATTTCTTTTGCATATAAACCCTTTCCTTATACCTATATGCATGTCTCTGAAATTTGTTCCTCTAGTCTACCCAGACTGACACAATAATCTTCCCAGTATAAATATGTTTGAAAACTCTCTTGCTAGACTGAGCCCCGGTGGTGTAGTGGTTGTGCCCAGACTGTGGCCCACTGGGATGGAGGTTAAATTCCAGCAGTGGCTCCATAGGAGCAAAGGCTGGGCCTTGTACTCCCATCACCAGAGGGCAGTGATGCCCCCTCCCCCCCTCCCCCGGAAAACAACAGCAACAATAAAAACTCTCTTGCTTTGTTGTGCCTTAGAAATGTACCTCTGGAGTTTAGTCATAATGATGCCTTCATTTTAGTTCTCTAACAATATCCTTAATCCTTAAAAGACCTTGTGTTAGTCTAGGTTGATTAAACAAACAATTTCATAGACACATATGTGTATAAGAAAAAGGTTTATATACAAGAGCAGTTGAACATTGAGAAAATATCCCAACCCAGTCCAGATCAAGACCATATGTCTGATAATAGCGTATATATCTGATACCAATTTATAAAGTCCTCTTTAGACACACAAATCACATGTAATGATGCCAAATACAGGAAGATCACAGGCAGTGGGTGGGAGGTATTGTGGATCCCATGGAGGTGTAAGCATCTTAGCACAGGCAGGGGTCTCCTTATGGTGCCTCTGGTTCCACAGGTCAAGCATGGCTCTGTGTGTCTTGTCAATGGAAATGTCTCACAGGAAGTGAGTTTGCATCCTGCCTATTTATCTCCTTAGCACCTCCAAATGAGGTCATTAAGCTGTGACCTCATTGACATGCTAAATTTCACCCCCTTCAATCTCAATACTCTCAAATTGACAACAGATTATGTAGCTACCACTGCACTCTTAAGTTAATTTTGTTTGCCAAGGAAACTGCCAGATTTGCATTCACTTTCAATGATTTCCTAGGACATACATGAGGGCCCACTAGGATACTGATCTTCAAGGTCCTATAGTCACAGCAACATCAATCCTCATTCACCTTTCAGATCCAGTTGTCTTGCTTTTCATAAGTGCTAAATTCTGAACTGTCTCTGGCGGTAAGGAATCTTACACACATGCTGTTTTATACTGTGCAGTAATATAAAAGCCTGATTGGAACACTTTTTTTCCCCTTGGATTAATTATGTACTTTTCAAAGTATATCAATATGATTTTATTAATGGGAGTTAATTTGTCAGAATTTAAATAAGGTAATGACTAAAGTGGTATTTTTTTTAATCCCAAGACAAAGCGTAGATTATGGGTTTGGTATGTATGGCCTTTTGTTAAGACTCTTGACACTTTAGCAAGTGTGTGAATAAGATTTAATGTATATGTTGTTTTCCAGTGTTAACTGCATATTTGTAAGTAATTAATTTATTGTCTTATTCCTCACTATTGTCTATTTGTAAGAATTTGGCTTTGTATTGATAATGAACCATATAGATTGGTGAAAGAAGCTGATTTGATGGGAAAAAGTTTACATAAATAAATAAATAAATATTTCTCTTTTTTTCACAATTGGGAGAGAAAGAGTTAGTGAAAGAGAGAACTGAAAGGAAAGTTTACTTTCAGAAGACAAATTAAAGTACTGTCATGCAATGTACAAAGACCTGGAGTCGAAAATCCAAAAGGGCAGAACACATTAGGCACTTATAATGATGAAAGAAATGAAAGCAAATTTAAACTTTGAGTTGACATATTACAACTCATAGGTAAGTTTTATGGGTAAAATAGCAAATAACACAAGAAGCATTAGAAGAAGGCAGCATTAGGAGGGGGCACTTCAGCTGTGGGGTTGCCTAGCTTCTGGCAGGAGCCTAGAAAAGTACCAGAGTGGCTATGTAAACTCCTGCCCCTTCTCTGCAGGCACAATTATCCTGAGGAGGGTGCTTCTCCTCTGCAATTGCATTCGCAGAAAAATTTGAATCAGGGAGCACCGAGGTGTTAGATGGTGCCTGCCTTGTCCAAGCAGGTGAAGAACCATCCCTACCTCACTGCTGGATAAGAGTTTGGCCATGAGCCATCAAGACAGGCAGCACACAATATCATGATAAACAGAAAACATTAAAGTTGTCAAGGATTTCATTTTCTGTGGCTCCATGATCAATATCCAAGGAAAAAGCAGTCAAAAATAAATTTAAAAATCTATTGCAGTGGGAAAGCATACTGGAAAAGATTTACCTCATATATATTCTAAAGCTGCACAATGAATAAGGAAGATCAAAGAGGAACTTTATGCCATTAGAAGCTTCTTTCAAGATGACAAGCTAAGAAGACATATTATATGAGTGTTTCTAAATATTATATGAGTGTTTCTAAAGTAGGTGAGACTGACTCTTGTGAGTTAACTGGAATTACTTAGGGTTGGGAGATGGAAGCATTGCAAATGAGATACCTACACTCTATCTTAGATGATCAGGTATGGCCAAAAATTTTTAATTGCCAGGTGTCCTTTCAGGCCGAATCAGATTGTGAACCTGTGTATTACCAGACACTACAACAAACAAACTAGACATTATATAAAATGGATACAGATGAAAAGCCCTAGAATCCTGAGGTTCAGAGGACTAGTAGAAGAAGCTGTAAAAATGTTGCAAAGGGAGAAAAATAGGTGAATTGCTGGTTTTACTGATTTGGATCATCTTGAACTTTTGCAAGGAGCATTCCATTGAAATAGTGACATAGTACATTGGTGTGGCTGGTGTTGTCTTTTTCTTTACCTTTATTTTTTAAAAATATTTCTTTCATTTCCCCCTCCTTTTTAGTGTTAGACTCCTGTCTAATGTTGTCTGCCTGATTTTCCCTGCTTATTTTATTTTAATTGCTTTCTTACTTGAGTTATTTTTGTTGTTGTTCTTTTTTCTTGTTCCATAGGTGGAAGACAGCAAATGTGACCAAATAGTCCAGCAATATGGATGCGTCCTATAGCCACATCTCTAGAAGAAGGACCACTCTCTCCTGTACTTGATTTGGGGTATATAATCACAAACACTAGCCAAAGTTGCTTTCTATTGTGCTCTATAAATAGAAAACAAAGACCTGTGCTCACATTATCTTTTGTACTCACTAGGAGACAGGTGGTCTGCCTAAGACCTTAACGTTAACTAAATACAACATACCAACATCACAATATCCAAGATAGAATAGACAATTTCCACTCTAATGAAAGCCAAGTGGAGCAGCTCAGATAATGACCAATACAGAAATACACAAGAGTTTTTTTTTTGTCATGAAGAAAAGGCATTGAAACTACCAGATAAAGAATTCAATAGAACAATATTTAGATACTCTTAGCAGATTGCAGCAATATTTGCAAAATCAAAAAGATAGAAAAAATCTAAATGTTTATGGATAATTAAACATCACTACACACATACAATGGAATACCAAGAAATGTTAAAGAATAATGATAAATTTATGAATCTCTTCATAACATGAACTTATAGGGGATTATATTAACTAAAATTAGTCAGTCACAAAGGACAAATATTGTATGAGATCATTATTATAAACAGTCAAGAATGTCACACTAAATATAGAAGTGATTTTTAAAATTATGGTTTGATGAAGAACATTAAGTGTAACATGGATTCCAAGAAGAATGAACAAAAATATCTTGGTACAATCAGCAATGCTTCTTAGCATCCAGAATAGTACTTTGAACGTGTCAGGAGAAAGAACTAGTCTCTGGAGAAAGACTTCATGCTTAATAAAGGAGAGCCAGCAAAATGATAAAGACCCACCAAGAGGGGAACTGACATATTATTAGCAACAATGGACTCAAGCATGTACGTCTTGGAAGGATGACAGGAAGCATGGTAATATTTCATTCTGTTGTACACAGGGTGCCAAAAAAGTCAATCACGTCGACTGAATTTAACAACAACAGTCACATAGGGAATTCCTGTGCAGCAAAGAGAGTTATGTGCTCAAGTACTAGCTGGAAGGTTGCTCAAGCACAACCAGAGGTACCTAAGAAATCAATGTTTCTGAAAGGTCACAGCCTTACAAACTTAATGAGACAGTTGTGCTCTACACACAGGAGGTTGCCACGAGTTGAAATTGATGCAACTAACAACAACAAATAATAATGATAATGATAATAATAATCTAATAAGGTGCTGTGGACCCAAATACTTTATCACTTAGGTTCTTTAGAAACCAATTTCTTTATCAGTAAAAAGTGGAGAAAAATTAATATTCTACATAAGTTACTCCTGAAATTGTATAATTTTATTGAATCACTAGGCAAAACAGTTTTCTGTGAGCAGCCAGTAGGCCCACACATAAGTACTATTCTTTTCCCTTATGCATAGCATTGGGGGATGCATAACCCTTAAATAAACTATAAATACATACTTTTTATTCAACAATAATGTAACATGCTTTGTGTTTAATCAGTTTGGTTAGTGAAACTCTTATTGAAGAATTTTATTTTCATAAATGAATGGATGCCTCGAAACTATTTGCTGAACTGTGTCTTATAGTTAAAGAGAGGAGGTTTGATATGCCCACTTGTGTGAGCTAGCTCAAAATGATAATCCAACTGCCATGTCTTAGAAGGCATTGATTAAAGATAGGAATTTGTACAACATCCTGTTCCTTCACAATTGAATAAGTTTATTCAGTTGACTTGTTTTCTACATAGAATTATTCTTATATATGTTCTAGTCAGCAGAGAAAAAAATAAAATGAAAATGGCAGTTTTTAATATTATGAAAAGAAGTGTGTCTAAAAGTCTCAGAGCCCCAGAAGCATCAATGCAAAAACATTTCTGCTGATAAAAACCCTCAGTTATTTTTAAATAGCAAGAGAATTGTTCAATTTAATTCAAATAAATAGAGAAAATATTCAGCTGATAGTTGTAAGTGATATATTCATGCCTGCTGGATATTACTAACCATCAAATTAGTCCCTCTTGAACCAAGTAGAAAGAACAATGTAGTGAAGAACACATTTTTTTTGAAGAACAAGAATTAATATCTTTACTTATATCCTCAAGAGGAGTACCTTGACACACAACATAATGTTCAGCTATTATTAGTTTAGCCAGTTTGCACAATGTAGCCTTGGAAGAAAGTCTAAATTTTATTTTTATTTTTTAATTTATTTTTTTTGGGGGGGCATCACTGCCCTCTGGTAGTGGGAGTAGGAGGCCCAGCCTTTACTCCTGTGGAGCCCCTGCTGGAATTGAACCTCCATCCCAGTGGGCTGCAGTCCCGTGCACAACCACTTCACCACCAGGGCTCAGCCCAAAAGTCTAAATTTTACACCAATGAAAGTAACTGTTGGAAACAAATAGTAACATTTTTTCACTATATTTGCAATGTCAGAATGATAAAACTATTTATTGAAAAATAATCGATAAGAGATTGACAAAACTGCAGGACATGTAGCTATATATGCAAGATGATTTTGGTCATGAGAATTCTGTGACTTCACTCTTGGATTCTAAGTCATGAAGCCTCCTCGTCTCTTGGCTACAAAATAATGCAGAAAATTTCAAAGCTTTAAACAATCACAAACCATCTATGATAGCTAGAATGATTATTCTAAAATTAGTACTTTTTTTTCTTTTAAAGTCTACTAAGAACCATGACTACATCAGTATTTCATCTCTGGTAGTTCTGCCTAAATCTTGTGCCTGTCCAACATCCCAATTTCTACTCCCAAAATGATCTTTCTAAAACACTAATCATCTGCTTCAAATCTTTCAGTGGTACCCATTCCTTTCAAAAGAATATACATACAGCATATTTTAGTCAAACTCACCACTACTCTTCCAGTTTCATCTCTCACCCCTTCCCAGAACACAAGGGTCCAATATGCTACAAAAACTGTGCTTTTCCTCTTGAGCCATGCCCCAGAGTATATAATCATCCCACTAGTTAGATGACGCTGCTCAATACAGCACAAACTTTCATTTGTCTCCTACATGCCAAGCACTATACTTGAAGGTCAAGTTACAATTCCAGCTTTCAAGCAGCTCATTCTCTGAAATTTACCTAATGCATTTACCCATTTTCTTGCTTCATTTTTCCCCTAAATTAGTCAATCCACTATATTTGTTCTCTTTTTTATCTTGTGTATTGATTTTCTGCCCCAATAGAATATAAACTTTGTGAGGACAGATTTTTTTATTTGTTTACTTAAATCTACACTGACTGTACTACCAGTATTAGTAAGAATTCAATAAATATTTGTTGAATATGTAAACAAACAGATGACATAATGAGTAACTTTGTGACATTCTACTGTTCTCAGGTAACATACATTAGAATAATCTATAGTAGCTCACTTAGTTGACTTCCATATATATATATATTAACCCTAATGTTCCATTTATATTTTTTAAATCATTTTATTGCGGGCTCATACAATTCCCATCATGATCAATACATATGTCAATTGTATGCAGACCAAATTTGTACACTATTGCCACCATGACCCTTCCATATATTTTAATGACATTTGGTGACCCTCTATGAACACAATTCCTTGCCTACACATATTTTTCCTTGTCATAATTTTCCACAAGTGAAATTTCTAAGTTAAAATCCATTTATAATTCCACATAAATATATGAAAACAATTTTATTTTTAAACATATATGACACTAGATGTAATCATCTGTCTTGGCAATCTGATAGGATAAAAAGTGTTAACTCAGATATTTTTGCAAACCAGGCATCCTTTGGAAATGGCTGGATTGTCATCCTTTTAGTGATTCCTAAGAGGGTCACTATTAGTCCGAATTGATTTGATAGCAGTGCATTTAGTTTTGGAAGATGGATGCAGGCAAAGTGTTGCTAAATGAACCACATGAGATTGCACTTATGCATCCTTTGATCTCTACCCATATTTCATCAAAATATGACCATAGAAAACTATCATACCTGGAGATATTTGAAAATATCATCCCAGGAAAAGACAGGATCTCATCTTGGTCACTGTCCTGAAACTCAACTCAAATGCACAAATTCTTAGGGCAGGTTTCCATTTTGGACTTTATTAAGAAACTTCAAGCCACTCTCCCATTTGTTCACCTGACACTGAACTCTAAAGGTGGTGTGAAGTCTTGTCCCCAAAATGTCATTTAATAAGAACAAACAAATGAAAGACCCACAAATCCCTTGTATTCCATACTTTTTCTTCCTTCTTCCAATAGCATTCTATTCTGAGGGTAAATACAGATTGAAGGAGAATGGTACTTAAGTTTATAAAAGTGTTTAATCTTTTCATTAACTTTATTGCAAAATTACCTATATACATAGATAGCTCAGATTTTGCTTGAATTTTTTTAATTCTTCTTGCTTACTTCACAGACCAATTTTGTTATTGTGAAAATCAAAACATCAAGGTGAAAGTAATCTGACAGTGAGAGATATTTATAGGACAATATTTCTCTAATCACACCACATGGCTTCCTGTGTAGGCTGTTCATGTTCACTATTCCCCTCTTTGGTCCCAGTATATATTTTCAATGACTTACATCAGGATTCTGACTGCAGAAACTCAGGCTGATGCTGATTTGGGAAAGCTAATTTCTTTTTTCAGTTAAAAATGTATTAGAAAAGGAATATAATTAAAACTGTTCATTGCTATGAGAGCAACTAGATTAAGAAATCTGCAAAAGGAAATTTTTATTTAATGTCTTCTCAGGGTTCCTGTCTTCTATGAATTTGCTTGAAAAGTTAGGTTTTACTAAATTTTCTTATGGAAAACAAATGTTTTCCTTTTCTTAATGTGGTGAATTTTAAAATAGGCCCCAATTTCCAGATCTTTGTTGTGGGGCTGGCTTTTCTCTTCAAAAAAAGAGGATATAGCTCTTTCTTTGGTTTCTGAGTTAACCAACTTTGAGGTTGGACACTGTGAATTGGACAGGAATAGAAAAGTGATGTTTGTTCTCTATGCCACACTGATCATACTCTACTTCACCAACACTAAAGATAATCACAGCTGAAAGATTCCAAAGGAAGGCCACAGCTCACTAAATTGTGTTCCTTCTACATTTGCAATGGCACTTAAAGGAAACATTCAGCTGTATGAATGTGATTAGGATGATGTAATAAAGACTTTCTCTCCCTGTCCCTCAGACTGTTGAGTTAGCTCAGAAGATCCAAGATGTAAGTTTCAGAGGAAGATGAAGCCACATGAAAGTCAACTTTTGAAAGGAAAGTGAACTAAGTTTTTAGGACTTATGCTATAAAATGGAATGCAAATGAGTGAAACAGTGGTTTTGATCATTTTGTGGTACTCATCTCTTGCTTCAACAAAAGAATACCTATTTATAGCATATACTAGCTACAAGCAATACATTGACAGGGAGGAGCCAGATTCAGGGAGGATTCAAAAGAACACATGGAACAAGTTATATCGTTGCTGATGTCATATGGGTCTGAGCTAAAAGCAGACCACCACAAAGATGTTTATTTGTGTTTTATTGACAATCCAAAGGCATTCGGTTGTGTGGACTATATTCAACTATGGATAGCCTTAAAAATAATGGAAATTCCAGAGCATTTTACCGTGCGTATGTGAAACCTACGTTTGTATCAAAAAGCACTTGTAGGAACAGAATACTGCATGGCTCCAAAATCAAGAAAAGTGTAGTTCAGTATTATGTTCTCTTACTACGTTTATAAAATTTGTATACTGATAAAATAACAATTAAATATGAATTATATGAAGAAGAATGTGACTTCATTATTAGAAGACTTATGAACAACCTGTAATATGTGGAGGAAACAATATTACTTGCTGAAAGTGAGGACTTGAAGCACTGTACGGATTGCAGCTCCAGTATGGGTTAAAATTCCACATAAAGTAAGCCTAGCACCTTGAAACTGCATCGTAGTTAGTCATTTATCCATGATAAATGGAGTAAATATTTGTGTTGTCAAGGATTTTTTTGTTGCTCGGTTCCATAATATGTGGCCATGAAAACAGCAGTCAAGAGATCAAATGATGTGTTTTATTGGGTCTGTCTTCTGCACAAGCCTTCTTTAATGTGTTGAAAAGCAAGGATGTGACTTTAAGGGCTACGGTGTTTCTGACCTGAGCCAGGGTATTTTCAACTTCCTCATATGCATGTGAAAGCTGTATATGGAATAAGAAAGGCTGAAGAAGAATTGGTGCATTTGAATTATGGTGCTGGAGAAGAATATTGAAAGTACTACATACGCCTGAAAGAATAGACATTATAATATGTCTTGGAAAAATCACAGCCAGGATGATCCTTAGAAGCAAGGATGACAAGACTTCCACACATACTTTGGACATTTTATCAGGAGAGATCTGTCATTGAAAAGGACATGATGCTTGGTAAAAAGAGGAAGCCACCAGACCAGGTGGACTAGCACAGTGGCTTCAAGGACCTCAAGCATGAGAACAATTGTGAGAATGGCACAGGACTAAGTAGCGCTTTGTTTTGTTGGAAGGGATTAAGCAGCACCTAACAACCACCACTGCAAAAATCTGGTATCTAAAAAAAAAAAAAAAAAAAAAACCCGGTACCTAGAAGATTTGCATAGCGTGGTACTGGAAGGGGACATTCTAAATGCACTTCTACCAGACATTTTCTTGGGGGGCATCACTGCCCTCTGGTGGTCGTGAGAGCTACCCAACCTTGCTCCTGGAGAGCTGCTGCTGGATTTGAGCTGCTAAGCCTGTGGCCACAGTCCCGCATTCAACCACTACGCCACCAGGCCATTTGACAATAGAAAATGCACTGAGACAGAGAACAGTGGAGAGGGATATGCTTTAATCTGAATGTACGCAATAAGCCTCTAGAACAGGACATTCAGCGGTTCGGAGGATAAGAAAAAAGTGCTGGTGATTCAAACAGTTTTCTCCCCCCACCCCCTTATTTCTCCTTAGTAATCAAGAAACCTCTAGGATCTTGAGATAGTCAATAATATCTTCCTCTCTGAATGAGTTACCCAGCCATTCAACTGCCCAGGTAACTTTTAAAGGACAGATACTGCAAATCTCCAGTCATTAGAAGAGCTTAAAAGACAATCATCGTAAATGGTTAACAGAACCCTTCTGCCGCTACATACAATTTAACCACTCATTTAATTGGCCAAATCTGCTCTCCTGGTAACTTGTTAAAGCTAATACGTCAATAGTTGATAGGCAACACTATTCATGCAAAAGTGATTTATAGTTGAAATATTGTTTTTAGATAGGACACAGTATATGTGTCCAGAACTTTGGACTGCCTTGAAAGTGGAGAGTAGCCTTATCACTAGGTTTGTTCCTAACAAGGAAATTGAAAATCCTGCCTTTGTTTTTATTTATGAGAGTTTTTGGTTATGATATAGGGTTGCTCTGAGTCAGAATCCACTCAATGAAAATGCATATAGGAGGAAGAATGCTCACTGGCATACCGAATGTGGGTAGGTAGGCTATTATGTGTGTGATAACTTCAGAAGTAGGAGTGATCACATCAGGTGGTAGTGATGCAGTTGCATGGACTATTGCAGATTTCCACAGAAGAAGAATTCTTGCTACTACCTTCCTGGTAAGCTGTGGACGGTGAACCCCGACATTACTCATAGACTGAAGTCATGCTTGATAAGTCTAAATTTTGACTTGCATATAAGAAAACCTTGATAAGCACTTCAAAATTTTTAGCATTGTAGTATTCTATATTTTCTCATTTTTTATGGGGCACAAGTAGAAGAAGATATTCTTAAACATGTCTAAGAATCTGATGCAGTGTGTAGTTCCCATGCTTTGATATTCAGGCTGCCATAGATATCTAGAAAATAACCAGGGAATGAATATCAAAAGAATATATTTTATTTTTTCCTGTTAAGGAACAAATAAAGCAACAATAAAAATCCTCAATATCAAAAAGAAATTTCAAAAAGAAAATACAACTCAACTAAGAACACACTTGTTCTTGGGCTCAACAAAGTCAGCTTTATGAAAACTCACCATGCACAACAAGGAGTCAAGGTCCACAATGGAGGAAAAATCTTGGCCTTAAACCTTAAGCTGTGTTGTAACATTTCCCTTTCTTTTTGTGGATACTTAACATTATTGCATGAGCTATGGGAGTCTGAAGAATTTATGGACTGGTATCAGACATTTGGGCTCACGTGAACACATGGACTTGATCTGGATAGGACTGGGATGTTTTCTCTGTATATAATTGCTCTTTGATTTAAAGTTCTCTCTTACACACATATGAGTGTCTCTGGATTTGTTTCTCTAGTCAACCTGGTCTAACACAGTATAATTTTCTGTTTATTTCACCATAGCACTTAGAAAGCTCTAGGCTAGGATTTAACACACATTATTTTTTTCTGTAAAAGCCACATAGTAAAAGGAAACTGGACTACACACTGACACATATCCTAATGTAAGTGAACCCATGGACCAGATGTTTTCGGTGACTTTCCAGGTCTGAAAAGCTGTGGTGCAAATGCCGCCTATTAGTGCAAAATCCATTTCCGTCAAGGAGCTTTCCTTCTTGGCTCCATTTGGCCTGGCCAGTTTTCTGCTTTGCCCACCAGATTCCGTCCAGCCGTCCCAGCCTTTAAGTGATAAAGGGGCGCAGTGATCTGACCTAACTACTTCCTGCCAGCATGGGCAGTGACAAGGGGTTACAGGATAGAGCTACTGGGTCAGGGTTTGCAACCAGCGGGCTACAAGGGTGTAAAAAAAGCTGCTTAATGGTCAGGTTGCTTAAGGTCCCTCATCCAGTTTGAGCTTCCTGTAGAAGTTCTGTGTTTGGATAATGCCGTGTTCCAAAGCCCCGCTGGATATTCCTGCGGACTCTAGAGAGGAAGCAAAACTGAGACCCACTAGGACGGGTAGAATCCCTTGCCCAGTGGTTGCATGGGGCAAAGCGTGTTGCTCTGTCCATAGCCATTTGAACTCTGCCCACCCATACACGGTGAGCTGGGATACTGTAGTTACTGGGAGACGAAGGGTGGCGGTAGAATCATTGAGGCACCTAGTGAGGTGTGATTGCCCCAAAAGAGAGGCTCTATAAGATCTGTGATATTGCAGTGGAGTTGCAGGCCAAGTCTGCTGGGACTCCCTGTTGTTGCTAACACGGGGAGTAAGTGACGGGTCTGTTTTGGGGGTGAATAATAAAATGCCAAATAGAGAGGCAGGGCAGTCACTACCTTTGCTGCTGTGGGGAATGGTTAGCAAGGGAACGCAGCCAATAGAGGAGGCTAGAGGGAAGCACAAAGGAAGCAGAAAAAGTTATTTACTCCTAAAACATTAAGTGTCTTGTGGCTTCCTGGATCAATTTTGCCCATTCAAAGGAGGGGTTTCATTTCTGTCTTTAGCTAGATCCTGCTCAGTGTTTAAAATGTCCTTGGCTACTACACCTATATGTTTTTAATTTCCCATGGAACCTGCACATGCTGCTTATGCATTTTTAAAATTCCAGAGGGTCATGCAAAGGAAACACATCCATATAGTCTGACCTCAACTCCTTTTTCCCAATGGGGGTTCCAGGGATACCTAATGTTTAACTGGAATTTTCCTCGACCAACCATGACAAAAATTTCTTCTTTGTCTAAGTTGAGTTTCACCAAAGCACCCAGTGAATGATGCACGAATAGTAAGGGCAACTGCTGTACATTTCTGGCCACCGATGACAGTAGTCCTCCTTTGGACCATAATGGAAACAGAGCAGGGGAAGATGCACCTGTGAACGTTTTTCTGTGTCCCCACAAGGATAGAAGTTTGGTGTAGTTAAAGTGACTTTGGACTTTAGACTGACACACTACAGGAGCACAGTGTCCTTTACCCACCACATGGGTACACATACATAGGTTTTGCAGACCATAAACTGCCATACAAATGTGTTTCTTCTGGGCATTGAGACTTTTCTTTGGCTTAGGGTGGTTTGCACACTTATAAAGTGAAAGTGAGTGGGTCCCACAACCTGGTGGAATACTGGGGGGTCATAACTTAGAGTTGCTTGCTTAACTTGGCTGAGTTGATGCCAGTTGGGAATCTCAAGTACTTTAACCCCTTAACTGCTGTGGAACTAGTGTGGATTACTAGGTGTGGAAGGTTTGTGGTTGTAGTTCCTTCAGGAGAACTGAGTCTCCCAGGAAGACAGCAGGCAGGTCAGCCAATGTTGGGTCCAGGCAGGACAGGAACCAATCTGCGTGTTCTCACAGAAGCTGCTTTAGGAAAGAGAGGCAAGGCAGGAAAGTGGCTAGAAGAGGAGGCTGCATTGCTAGCTTTTGGTTAATCAAGAAAGGCCTTCCATACATCAACTTGAATGGGCTTAAAAAGGGATCATGGAGCTACAGGAACACAGGACAGAGCTAAAAGGAACAAATCCACCTATGACTTGTGGAGTCCCAGCAATAATTTAGACAAATGTCTTTTGATTATGCCATTCATCCTTCCCACTTTCCCTGATGGCAGGGGCCTGTCAGGTCTAATGTCATTTTATGTCTAATGTGAAAGGGACCTGCTGCATAAACTTCGATACAAAGCTTGGACCATTGTCTGATTGGATGGAATTGGGGAGTTCAAATGTAGGGATAAATTGGGAACTTAAGACATATAGCAAAGGTATCTGCCAATTCCCACGTGGGAGGAAAGGCCTCGACCCATCCTGAGAAGGTATCGATCATGTTGTGTTAGTCCAGGTAGACTAGACAAAACAAAATCATAGACACGCATATGGATATAAAGGAAAGGTTTATATACAAGAGGAATGAAACATTGAGTGGGGCTGTCTCAGTGGCGTAAGTGATTGAGTGTAGGACTGTGGCCAGCGGGCTTGGCAGTTCAAATCCAGCGGTGGCTCTCAGGAGCAGTGCTGGGTAGCTCCCACAACCTTTAGAGGGCAGTGATGTCCCCAAAACAAACTAACAAAAAATACAGACAGTGAGAAAGCATCCCAGCCCAGTCCAGTTCAAAGTCATAAGTCCGATATTAGCCCATATGCCCGATGTCAGTCTATAAAGTCTCCTTCCAACCCATGAAGTTACAGGCCAGTGGGTGCAGAGTCCCGGCACTGGCAGGTGTCTCCTCATTGGCTCCTCAGGCTCAGGTTCCATCAACAGCTTCCAGTGGTAATAGAAGCAACTCAGTGCTGGCAGGGGTCTCCACATGGGTTCTCCAGCTTCAGAAGTCTGGTTCCATCAGGGTAAGGCCGTGTGGCTTCTCCTTCAACTCCTCCATCTCCTTGGACACTGCCATCTTGTCGTTTCCGCAGTTCATTGTCTCTGAGACTAATTCCCAACAACTGGGGAGATAGCATTTCATCTGTATCAGGGAAATATCGCTAGGTTTCCCATAAGTCTCAGGAGAAAGTCATGCCCACATGGAGGCCTCATTGACTACTCAATGGCAATCTCCAGATTAACAGGCTAGACTCCACCCCTACCTCTCAATCATGAAATTAACATAAGCACATGACTGCCACACATGCTGAGGAGGAGTTTGAGACCTTTGTGTGTTGGCATATATGTAAAATCAATTTTTCAATCTCGACCCTGTAAATGGCCACACAATTTGTGTTTTGATATTTGGGGTCTAAGCCCTCCTTGGGCATTAACGGCTTTGGAAACCACACAAGAAGAACTGACTATTTGAATGATTTGTAATAAAGCAGGGTGATAGAAGAGTGGCTGCCAGAACTCTAATAGGGCCCAGGGTCCTATATACATAGAGAAATACATTTGGTCTTGAAGAACAAGGTCTTCAGCCTGCTGGGAAGGTAGGCTCATTTGTCATTTAGAACAATCCATCTCTCTGACACTGCCCTTCCACCCTATTCCATCAATGGGACTCACTCATGAAGAGTGTAGGAGGGTTGGACTTTGGGTATGGTAAACAACATTATGGGAGCTGATACTGCAGGGTCAGCTGTGAGGTCTAGCTGTGGCATCAAACTTTTTGTGTATTGAGGGAATTGTCAGTCTGATGGCCTGTGCAGTGAATAATGGCCACCTGGCTGGCAGCTGGAAAGTCTTTTAAGATGAAAAATTAATTTGCCAATGATTATCAGGGGTCCTTTGGTGGAGAGCAACCCTCTTTCTTTCCATATCACAGTGCAACAATGAGCTATCAGATAAGGGTAGTGGGCATCAGTACATATATTGGCAGTTTTTTCTTTAGCCTGAGTGAGGGCAACAAGCTCGGCTTTCTGAGAAGTAGTACCTTCTGGAAGGCATTTTGCCTCCCAGACTCTGTCAGTGAGTCCACAGCATAGGCTAACTATCTCTATCCTCAGACATCAACAGAGGAACTCCCATCCCAGGGTGTTGACTCCCAGGGTCAGATTGGGTTTGGGTAGGCATGGTCAGAAAGGCCAGGGGTGGGGTGGGGTGAGTTTCTCAATTATGTGGGGACATGAGTGGTTGTCAGGGCTGACATGTGCCTGTGGCAGGGGGGTTGCAGGATTTAGGGAGGGAGATTAGCGCAGGCCTAAATCAAGATTTTCAATAAAATGGAGCTGAACTTCCTGCATTGGGCCTGCAGGAAGTAGAGAGAGGAAGTGAGAAGTCTATGTGAAGAGAGTGTCTGGAGGGTTAGTCCCAAAGTTAACTTGAGGGCCTCCTTGGTTAATGCGGCTGCAGCTGCTAGAACCCAGAGGCATGGTTGCCACGCTCAAACTGCCATGTCCTGTGGCTTGGATAAGTATGCAAGTAGAGAATAGAACAGTTCCAGTGGCCAAACTAGGACTCCAACTGCCATGTCCTGTTTCTCTTCAAGGGGTCTGTGTAGGTATGGTCTTCGCAGCTTCATGTAGAGGTTTCACCAAAAGGGAAAATTTATGGATCCACTATCTAAAAAAATCCCATGAAATCCAAAAGTATCTGATCCATGGTCTCCAGGACTTGGAGTTCTTCTACTGAATGCCACTGATCAGCCCCAAGTTCTCGAGTAATGAGGATGAGGTGTCACTAAGTGAGCAACAGAAGTGCAGGAAAGCTGGGTTTGGGGGAAGAAAACCTAATAGTCCTTAGAGGTCAGAAAGTTTAAGAGTTGTATTGTGTGCTCCTCTGAGCTGGCCAAAGAGAGGCTGCACAATAATAGATCATCCACATATTGCAGAAAGGCATAGATGACGAGAGTGGGCACTCTTGTAAGTCAAGGGTTGGGGCCTGGCCAAAGAGATGGGTGGAGTCTCAGAAAGGCTGGAGCAATTTGGTGCATGAATATTGCGAGACAGGATTCTTCTGAATTTTAGCACTAAGTGTAAGGTAAACTGAGGCACAGAGTGAGACCAAAGTCAGATTGAAGGAAAGTAAATTCAAGAACAGTTTTTATTGTACTGAAATAGCTCCCAGTGAAGTTCCCCAGTAGCAAATTTGAGCCCAGTGGTCAGGGTGTAGAGCTTTTAAAAGAAGGTTCGTGGGGGTGGGGAAACCATCAGAGGCGGCAGGTGATGCGGGGTGGGGGAGGGCCTTCCATTTGCCCACCTGACTCCATCCAGATGAATAAGATAAAAGAATAGAAATATGATGAGAAAAAAGGGGAAATGAAAAATAGAGGGCAGAAGACTGATTTTTTTTATTTTAGAGGATAATTTTAAGCCAAACAATTTACTCACTTTTCTGAAACTTCTAAGAAATTATTGACCACAATGAGACAACTTTGTGAGTGATAAAGTCTTATTGTTTCTTACTCTAAAATTTGACTGGTTTTCTTCTAAGCAGAGATTCATGTTCGTGAAAAAGAGTGAATTTTGGACCTGGTCTTGACAGAGTTTATTCTGTTTTGTGAAGCACTCTAGACAGCATTCCCTAGGAGCACCATATAAATTGTGATGGCTGATTGATTGATGAATTGAATGGAGGGCTGTCCCACTGTTTTTAAAACATTTTAAATTGCCAGCAGTGGTTTTGGCCCATTTTGTGACAATTAGGAGGCAGCTGTTTGCTTCTATTTTAAAATGACAGGCCAGTGCAAGCCTCTTGTTTTAAGATGCTTTGTACCTATACGTATTGGATCATAATTGATGGCCAGACAATGAGTAACAGTCAACTCTGTTTACCTGTGTGGGAGCTACAAAACAGTACACCTTTCTAGCCCCTGACCTACTGTTAATGTTCAAAGAAATGGCAGGCAATCATCCTGTCACCACATGCACTGAAATAATGTTATTCCCAGGAAGGCATTTATTAATAGAACAGAAAATGTTAGTGGCTTTGTTCTTATTGTTTGACACAGTAACAGAGCAGGTCCTTAACCATCAGGTCCTCTTATTAAAGGCAGTATGACTACAACTTGCAGGGTGTTAGCTTCTTTTAAACTTCCCAGATTGCCTTAGTAAGACTCTATAAGAAATGGGATGTAATGAAATCAGAAAATGGATTGCCAAGCCTTCTATTTAATGAGATTATTCAACATCCACGATTGCCTTTGGGAGAAACAAACCCCACCACTACCACTAACACGAATTGGTGGGGCTTCCACTCAAGGGTTCCTGCTCTCCTGTGGCCGAACTTGACTCAAGTTAAGCCAAACCAAACTCATGGCTATCAAGTCAATTTCATTCATAGCAACCCTATAGGACAGGGTAGAACTTTCTCTGTTGATTTCCAAGACTAAGTTGGTTTTTGTTCTTATTGTTTTTTACCAGAATAGAATATCCTGGCTTTCTGTGACAGAACAAATGATGGTTTGAAACTTCTGACCATGTGCTGATCCAATGTATAACTAGTAAGCCAGAAAACTTATCGCAGGACTCCTTCTGAACCCAAGTCAAGCCAAAGGAAATTTATCTCCTGGGATTTGAATCTGTGGGAAGTTGTGCAAACATGTAAAAACCCTTATAAGGTTTTTCATTTCCATGCTCATGCCTTGAAATGTTATCACTCAGTTCCTGTATCCCACATCTCTGGTGCCCTTCTGGCTGTTTCCCACATGCTTGGGCCCCATCTAGCATTTCCAATCCTCTTTGAAGTCTGTAAGCTGCACTACATTCTTCCAGTATGTTCCTCCCCTGCTGCTTGCTCTCAAAGGCCACTCAAAGTGAGCCAACAAGGAGATAACAACCTCAAGAAGAACAAATATAGTTTAGACTCATCTTATTTTCTCTTGCCATATATAGGTAACAGATAGGTAATATGTATATATATATGAATGAAACACTGCAGTGCAAATTTGCAGCATGAAAAAGAATAAAGGAAATAATATGAGGAGTTAAAATGTTCAGGGCTTAAAGATTTTTAAAAAATTAATAATTGTTTTAAAATAAACAATAAAGTTTATATATGTAATGCATTTTTATAGAATAATCCTTGTTATATATTTTGCATATAGTCTTGTGTGTGGCAAGCATGATTACAAACAAAAAGAAATTGTTGGGTAAACTCTATATGCTACTAGGGAGAAAATCCCTCAAGATCAATATGGGTCTGTGGTTCTGTTTTACAGGGGAGTTAACCAACAGATGAGAAGGTGAGTAATTTACCCTCATAAGAAATCTTCAGCAGACATGGGAAAAGGAACCAGACTTTATAACTCCCTTTCCAGGCATCTTTCTTAAAATACTCTTGCTACTTCTGATAGCAAGTCAGTTGTGAGTGATGTATTTACAGACTTGCTTCCAATAGCTTTGCTTTGTTGTAGAATTTTACCTGCAAGCCTTTACCCTATCTCTATTCTTTTTTTTTTTAGTGTTATTTTAACTACCTGGAGTACGTATCTTTCTTTCAGTTTTTATTGTTCAGTATAATTCAATGTGGACAAATCAATGTTCTTAAAATAGCTCTCTGGTTCAATAGTTTTTATGTTGAATATGGTAATGTAACTTAATGAAAGCACTTCTCTTTCTCATTCTGGTGAATCCTTATCTCTGCTTAAAAACGATTAAATAGCCAAATCATGATGCCTTCTGTTTAGGTGAAAATGAGTTCTGAATTCATAATTTAAATACATGGGCCTGGAAATGTACTCTGCACTTGCTGTGTTCTGCATTCTGTTAAGAGTAATTATATGCACTCACTGTTCAACTGCAATGAACTTGTAGTGCAATAATACTCTAATCAATGCCTTATGCTTATATGCAGCCAGACTATCACTCCCTTTAATTTGCACTACACTGACTTCTCAGAGGAGCATGAAAGAATGAGAGCCTGTTTTCTTTGTTAACTGTAATTGTGTATTTACCGTTAACCCTGGGATTGGATCAAAACAAAGCCTAAATTACTCCTTGTCCTTCAATGAGGTTTTGTGTTCTTGGGTAAAATGCCTAATTGATGGTGTATTTGGGCACCTGAACTCACAAAGATTAAGCAATTTAGAACTAAAAGCAACCATAGTGGTACTATGTAGGGGCAATTATCCTTAGAGCAATTTTGATTTTCTGAACTAGAAATCCATTTGCAACATAATCTTCATCTATTTTTTTTGTTTTGTTTTTTGGGGGGGCCTCACTGAATCTAATGTATTTTTAAAGAGCGTCAAAAAAGAGGCAGAGGCAGACATAGAATAAACACTACACAAAACAGTAAAAGAACTGATTTCTAGTTTTGCCACTAGTTAGAATGTGCTTGGGTTTCTGTGAGTTTAACGGTTCAAATCCAGCGGCGGTTCTCAGGAGCAAGACTGGATAGCTCCCACGACAACCAGAGGGCAGTGATGACCCCCCCCCCCCCAAAAAAAAGAAGAATGTGCTTTGGTTTCAAGCCTAAAATTTATGTATAAAATATGCATAATAAAAGATAAATTACATACCCTAAAACATTATTAATGATATACACATGTAAACATTCTCCAAAAAGTATAAAGTATTGAGAAAATATAAGAAACTGTCATGAAGAGCTCCACTGATGAAGAACTAAGAAACAGTCTGAATTGGGGCATGGGCTTCATCTCTTATGTCATTCACCATAATGCTGACATTGCTTCTTTCTCTCAATGAGCATCAGCCATGCCATATAAGTGGGAGTGACCAGCTCCCAAATTGGCATAAAGCAATCAATACAAGCCGACTTGTTACAGTCTCAGAAATGCACTGGAGTAGTTCTACCCTGTCTTTTATGGTCACCAGGAGTCAGAATTGACTTGACGGCAGTAAGTTTTTGTTTAGTTTTTCAGTTTTGAATGAAACTGAAGAGGGAGCAGAAGATCATTTCTGGTTTGGAGAGTTTTTTGTGCAGACGTGAGGCAGTCATTTTGCTACCATGAGAAAAACTCGCAGAGAAAGATGTTAGAAAAACACAGGGAAATACATGCAGGGGCTATGAAACAAGTATATAAAAAGCCTGAAAAACTTTTAGGTGCTTTTAAATGAGCCAACCAATTTTTGAAAATTAATTTTTATAACTGAAACAATTTTTTAAGTTTCTGAGTTTTTAAAAATCATTTTATTGGGGATCCTACAGATCTCAAAACATTCTATTCATCAGCTGTATCAAGCATAATTTTACAAGCTATATGCTTCCATCATCACTTTCTAAACATCTACTTTCTGTTCAAGCTCTTTTTGTTTGAACATTTCACCTCTTTTTGCCCAACACCCACCCTTCCACCCTCATGACCCCTTGATAAATTTTACATTACTATTGTTTTCATATCTTACACTGACTGCTGCTTCCCTTCACCCACACTTATGTTGTTCATTGCCCTTGGGGTGGGTAGGTGGATTATATATTCATCATTATGCATGGTTCCCCCTTTCTCCCCTCATCGCCGCCCCCTTCCCACCTTCTCTCTACCCTCTTCATATAGCTACTCCCAATTTTGTTCCTGAGAAGTTTATCTGACCAGGATTCTTTGTCTTATGAGCATTTATCTGGACCAGTGTACATGCTCTAGTCTAGCCAGAACTGAAAGGCAGGAGTGGGGTTTTAGATTGCATGGTGAGTAGGAATAGTGTGTGCTTTATCGGGTGTTATGATATGCCTTGGTTGACTTATTCCTTCTGTGTGACCCTTCTGTTAGGGAATGTCCTATTATCTACAGATGGGTTTTGGGTCTCTCTTCTGACCCCCCATCATGCTCAATAATGTTTTGGTATGTTTTGTTTTATGTCTTCTGGTGACTGTTACATGATCGTACAAGCTGGTGTTCTTCTTCCACGTGGGCTTGTTGTTTCTCTGATAGATGGCTGCTCATTTAACTTCAAGCCTTTAAGACCCCAGGAGTCATGGTCACTATCCACCTTCTTCATCACATTTGCTTATGCACCTTTTTTTGTCTTCAGTGATTGTGCCAGGAGGGTAAGCATCACAGAATGCCAGGCCATTAAAACAAAGGGTTCTTGCACTGACCGAGGGCTTGAACAGAGGCCCAAAGTCCATCCACTTCCTCAATGACTTGCCATATAAATATATAGAGATAGACCAGTACCTGTTTTTATATTTTTTAATTTGAGAAAGTCAATATATTTACATAAATGAATGCTTATGTCTATATCTCTCTATCAATAGGTTTGCTTCTTAGCTACCTTTCATCTATTTCCTTTCTGCTTTCTACTGCTTCACCATCATGCTCACCCTTCTTCTGCCTCTTATATATTCCTCTCTAGATTGCTGTTGTTCCAACACCACCAGGATCTCTTTGTTCTCCTGATTGTTGATTTTAATTCCCTAATTATTCCACTTTCTATGGTATTGTTTGGAAGCTCAGTCCAAAATCATTTCAATTGTAGTGAGCAATTTTGTAAACAAAATGTTACATATCAATAAAATGAAGTATTATTCAGACATAAAGAGAAATGAAGTTTTGATATAACATATATAATATAATGAACCTTGTTAACATCATGATGCGGGAGATAATTAAGCACAAAAGAGATCCAGTGTATGATGCCATGCATATGACTTAACTAGAATCAGCACATGCATAAGGATAAATGTTTTATGAACTATGAAGCTGAGTCAAGTTATTGTTGAGAGTCATTGTTTTATGGAGTGCTGTTGGTACGATCAATAGATTGCTTGGCTGAAACTAAAAAGGTTTGCATTCAAGCCCTCCTAATGTTCTTTGGAAGAAAGAAGTGGAAGAAAGAAGTGACAGTATACATCCATAAAATCTGATTGCTTTCAAAACCCTAGGTTCTGCCCTGGTTTTAGGGTCACCATGAGTTGGGATAAACTTGAAGTCAAAGGACTTTCTTTGTTTTGGGTTTGAGTTTCTGTTTGGGGTAATATAATGGATAGTGATGATGGCAACACAGGAATCAGGAATGTGTGTGCAATTAGGTCACTGAATTAAAAACTTAAGGATCGTAAAAATAATAAATTTTTGCATGTGATGGAAATATCTTACACAAAAACAATCAAATAAACAAATAGTGGTGAGTCAGTACAACCTACATTTGGCATCCACTTTAACACAATGTAAATTTAGAATATGGACTTGTTTTCCTATGAAAGGAAGAGGAAATAGCATCCGGCACTTGTAAAAGAATCCATGGTAATAGCGTCTTTGTAAATTTTTACATGAACTCTCCAAAGCACCCATGTGACTTACTCATCAGATATGAAAATATAGAGAATCACAAGTCTATGCACAGTACTTTGACTGTATTTCAATCATGTGGCTTAACACAATTGCAAAAGAAACTGGAAAAAGTTGCTTCAGTTTATCCCAGAGAAAAAGTGGAAGTTGGTTAGATGAGCAACTGGCCTTACCCATATAGGGAGGGGCTGTGTATTTTGGTTTGTGGGTTTGGGTCAGAAATGATCTATTCAGCATACTCAAATATGTACCAGAATCGGGCAGTCATGATAAAATAGTGAAACTAGCCATTCAAGATAAAATAAAGAACAGCAAAGAAGAGGTCCATCCCTAGAATACATTTTTTTTGGCATCACTGCCCTCTGGGGGTCGTGGGAGCTACCCATCCTTGCTTCTGGAGAGCCGCTGCCAGATTTGAACCACCAAGCCCATGGGCCACAGTCCCGCACTCAACCACTATGCCACTGGGGCTCAACCAAGAGAAAACATTTTGATTAAAGTAGGGGGGCATTGTTCAGACAGTCACCCAGAAATTAAATGCAGTGTTTTCAGATCACTTTAGTTTCAACACAAATTAGAAATCGTGATTCCATTGCAATCTTTTGATTGGGAAAGTTTTCATTTTTAAACAATGAGAAAATCCTAATAATTCATTTCTGTAAGCACTCTCCATAGATATCAGTTTATGCATAGAAAAAAATGAAAAAACCTAGCTTTCAAATCTTACTAAATTTTCATTTCTTTAATCAATCAAATAAGAAACTTTTAGGTATTTTCCCCACACTTTAAGGGGCATTATCTCACATGTTTAATATTTTGGAAACAACAACTCTCCTTTTATGATAACAAAAGTGTTTCTTTAAAGGTCTTTGTTCTCTAAAATCTATCTTGTAATGAATAATTGTACTAGGCAGGAAATGAGCTTAGTCTGAAATTACTAGACAACTTACATTGACTAACAGTATATTTTTCTTAATAATATAAGGCAACTTTTGTAATATTATCTGTGGCCTTTTTCTTCCATAGATAGAATAACTAATTGGTGCTCAACTCCAATTTTCCACAAACATTCTAACAATATTTTCTGTTTTGTTCCTTCTTTCGATTGACTGTGAATGTTACATACACTTTCCCCCCTACTTGCATATGTGAAAATTAAACAATTCCATGAATCATATGTTTTATTAACTAGAGAACCAGAGATATATGTGTATCAAGAATCTTCACAAAGTGAAGTGGGTAGATAAATACCAAAACATGGTATTCAAACCTGGAAAGGTATTTCTTGACTGATTTCATTTACATGTAACATAACATTTTTTCCCCAAAAAAAGGTTTTCACATTCATATGGCCTTTTTCATTAGATAGATTCTTTAATTTCTGAATTCAATTTAATCTAGAAGTACCTAAAGAAACCACATGCTCAGCAACAGTGAGAAGCTGTAATTAACTGCTGCCCTTTGGGCATATTATAGACTTGATTATAAAAGGAAAGTAAAAGGAAAGTCTGAGAAAATACTTTCATGTCAACTGATGTTTGAATTAGAGAGTTGAGAGAAATGCATGAAGTATTAAAATGTGATGTGTTCAGGTCACTGAAATCTATGTGACTGTTTAATAATAGTTGTTCAAAGACCTATGACTAATGATTATTCAAAGCATTAAAGAATACTTACCATTTATTTATCTCTTCTGTTTCACTTCCACTGCACCTTAACTAAAGAAGTATCCTTAAGACTTAAAGTCATGCCTGTTGTTGTTTTAAAGTAGCAACTTTATGAAGATATAATTTATGAACTATAAAATTCATCCAGTTAGAGTGTAAAATCCAATGCTTTTTAATTTACAGTCATGTAACCATCACCACAAGTTTAGATCATTTTCCTCACCAACCAAATAAACACTATATTTAATAGCAATCATCCCCCCACCCCCAACACTGACTACTTCAAATGAGCCATAGTGGCACAGTGGATTAGGTGTTGGAGTGATAATGGCAAAGTCATAATTCAAATCCACTACCTCTTCAGTGGAGATATAGGAGACCTTTCTTTCCCATAAAGATCTGCAACTTGGGAAATCTACAAGGGGAATTCTCCTCCTCTAAAGAGTCACTGTGAGTCAGATCAGCTTGATGGCAATGAGCTCAAATTTGGTTTTAGGATCTATCTGAACTATTAGTGTACTTTCTGTTTTGATATATTAGCCTATTTGAGGCATTTTACACAAATGACATCTTACAATGTTTGATTCACTTAGTGCAATGTTTCAAGGTTCACCCATCTGAACTTTGTGCATTTATATGCATATATGTTATATTTATCCCACTATTACTTAATGGACATTTGTATTTCTCCACTTGTCCACTTAGTTACTATGAATAATACTGCGCTCAACATTTTTTGTCAAAGTTCCTGTTGAATGTAGGCTTGCTTTGCTCTTGGACAAGGCCCTTAGGAGTGGAATGTTGTGCCAAGCTTTATGTAATTTTTGAGGGTTTGAATGAATTCTAGAGCAGCTAAAGCATTTTACAGTTCAACCAGCAACAGGCTGGAATGTAATTTTTCCACATCTTCGCCAATGCTTGCTATCGTCTATCTTCAGCATATTAGAACAAACACTAATGGATGAGAATTGCTATCTCATTTTAGTTTTGATGTGGTGAGAACTAATGTGCTAGAGACCTAACTGATTTATCTTTTAAGACTTTATAGCTAATCAGTAAAAATAAAGAAGATTAAATAAATGCATATAAAAGGCAAAATTTTCAGTGTAGATCTATGTTAATAGTATCAATCAGAAAGAAAAGATGAACCAAAGATTATGTGTTTTATTCTTATTATATTGGATCTAATATCAAATTTCCAAAATAGAATGCCATATCTATGTTTTATTTTGTCTACATGTAAAATAGACTGACAGATTTTTTACTTTAATTCTATTTTTTATGAGACATAAAGACCTCTTAAATATATGTCCGTTACTTTGCTACTCAGCTTAACAATGACTTCTGATTTCATCAAGAATCAAAAAGTCTTTTTAAATGTCATTAAGACCCTAAATGAATCTCACAACCACTTTTTCTCTTTTCCTGTCACTTTGCTTTTCCAGTTCCTCTACTGTAGCTAAATTGGCCTTCTCAGTGAACCTTGCATGCAACAGACAGGACCCTTTGCATTTGTCACTCCCTTTATTTGGCAAGCTCTTTCTCATACAGGTCCTTGGTTCCTCATCATGATATTTACTTTTTGTCTTTATCAACTATCACCTCTCCATGTAGAAAGCACCATGTAAAATACTGGTTCCATCAGCCCTTCCTGTTCCCTTTACTTCCTTAACTTCTCCTCACACAGATTTCTAGCAGGTTGTACAGATAAGTATTTTCATATTACTGTCTCCTCCTTAGAATATAAAATTCAAAATAGAGATTTAAAAAATTCTGTTCATTGCTATATCCTCTATATGCCTTGAAATGTAGTAGATTTATAATCAATATTTGTTGAAAGCCATATGGAATGAGGTGATTGTTATTATAGAAAATGATCTCTATGTCACAATGTAGTGAAAAACTGTTATCAAAAAGAGAATGCAAAAATAAAAATGTAGGTAAAGGAACCATCAGGGAAAACTCAGAAAAGAAGTAGCTTCCAGTCTTAAGTTTGTCATCTTGATCTTGCGCTATGTAGAAGAGAAAAAATAAATTCCCTAATGGAAAACAATCCAAGATGTTTTATGATCTGTTAAATGACTGAAAACATTTTAAGGAAACAGAGGGTGTCTAATATGACTATTTTAGATACAGGTACTAACATGTGTGTCATTTCATTTCCAGTAGCTGTGTTGCAGTTAAATCCTCTGAGGAAAATCAAAGTTGAGGTTGTAACAAGGTCAAGAGGCTTTCAGGTGGATGAAGGAACAAGGCTTGAACTAGAGACAGCAGTGTTATACAGCAAGCTATTTATTAGGCCAAATACATTGATCTGTCATAATGTCAAGTCTTCCAGAAATGAAGGGAAGAAGGACCTGCCAGAAGAGGGGGACATGGGAACTTCAGGACAGAAGAGAAAGGATAGGAGAGCTTCCATACACTTAATGATGTCCTTCATCATCAAGATGGGTAGTCTTGATCAGAGAGCTCTGAAGAACAGTCACAACAAAGAGTTGTGGACTACAGGATTTTCTTTTGCTGATGGCTATCAGATGTTGGACATAGATCCATAGAGTAGATAGCTGGCATTACCAATTGAATTCCACACTCTCCTTCCTTCTGACACATGTGTCAACTTGGTGAGTTTATGTTTTTCAGCATTTATACTTACTCTCATTTTTTGTGATCTGATATAATTATATATTTTAACCCATAACCTCTATGATTTTAATGATGCATGATGCAATCTATAGTATTTTTGCATCAATTTCTTTTGACATACAAATCAGATTAAAGCAAGCAGAAACTAGAGGGATCTACTACAGTCACGAAAGAAGAATTGTAAACATATCATGCCTTTTAGTCTCATGATACCTGTTCTCTGAACGTTCTAAACCCAGGGGTACATTGATGACAAAACACATGGAAATATCTATGAATGCAGATCCCACGAATTTTGGAAGGAGTCGTGGATCATTCGCCTAAGGTCAATGGAAGGATAATTTTCCTGTAGAGATCACATTTTGAATTCAGATGCCTCGATTCTTCAATTTTTGTTTATTAAAGCCACCCATAATATAATTTCTATTCTAGAAGCACCAGAGAACAAAGGCAAGTGCGTGCTTCTTTGTTTGTTTGTTTAATCAATAACAAAAACAATTGGATTCATGAAAACTTGAGTTTAACACTGTTGAAAATTTGGGAACTTTATGAGATTCAATTAACTATGAAGAAGTAAATATGCTGGAGCCAATGTAGAGACAAGTTTGGACTTATTAATATAACAGGATGGGGAAAAGAGGACAGAGAGAAAAGTGTAAACCATTACTTCCTTTTAGGTTTAACACAAATTAATATCATTTACTTAGGTAAAGATGAAAATTTTTTATTAGGCTGGCATAAAAATTAGTCATGATAAACAATATTTACTTAAAGGCACTGAAAAAATAACCTATTTCATATGCATGCAGGTATATACTATTTACCCAAGATTTGTTCTAAACAATTGATCTACATGACCTGGTTTATCTTCACAGTATCTCTGTGAGATAAGGCTTATCCTGAATACTCAGACAAGAAAGGGAAGCACTGAGAACCACTTGCTCATGGTCAGTTATATAGTAGAGGCAGCACTGGTCAACTTATAAAATGTCATGTAGTCCTAGGACTAGAATGGGAAGTGAGTTAGACTGACTCTTGCTGCCATTTTAATTATTGTGAAAAATCATTCCGGAATGATTGTATGGGTTTGCATGTACTTTCAAAATGTACTAAAGCCTTATATAATTAAAGTGAAGTCACCTAACTTTTCCTTATCTCAGAAGATAGCAAAGATATTTGTAATCTATGAGACTACTGACCAAGGTAATATAATCAAAAACAAACAAAACAGCACTTTTTCTAACTTAATAGTGAAAACAACCTAAAAGAAGGGAAAGTTTGTGTGTATAAACTGTCTATAATTCCAACTATCTATTTATTGGTACGAGCTAGTAAAAAGAGAAGGGGGTTGCTTTTCTTTCTAATTAATCTCTTAAGTTGAACACTTCTTTTTAAAATTACTTCCAAAATGAAGTAGCTTTAAACAGAGCTGTACATTTAGCTGTATAAAAGTTATTACCTAGGCTGAGCCCCGGTGGCATAGTGGTTGTGCACGGGACTGCGACCCACTGGGTTGGAGGTTCAATTCCAGCTCCCAGGCGCAAAGGCTGGGCCTCCTACTCCCACCACCTGAGGGCAGTGATGCCTAAAAAAAAAAAGCTATTACCTATATTAACCACATAATTTAAAAAGAGGGACAAATCTAACTTGACAATAATTCTATCTCATGGTGAACAAAATTTTTATACATATTCTATTATATTTTGTCATGTAGATACAATTATGCTTCTAAAGTCAAAGATAGGTACATATAATTCAAATTATTTTAAGTTTTTGACATTATTGTCAAAATTTATACCTATGTGATCAAGTTTATACCCATCTAAAGTTTATACGATATTAGGGAACCTAGTCAAAAACCAAATATCCAATGCTATAGGTGCTAGGTGCCTTCATGTCCCTTCTGACTCATTGCGACTTCATGCATAGCAGCTCAGCACCACCCTGTTCTGCACCATTCTCACAATTGCTATGTTTGACCCCATCATTGCAATCACTGGGTCTTCTTGAGAAAGACCTTTCTCTTTTATGTCGTTGCCCCTCTACCAAATCTTATGTCTTTTTCCAGGGAGCGACATCTCCTAATAACATGCCCAAAGTATATGAGACGCAGTCTCACCATCCTTGCTTCTAAGGAGCATTCTGGTTATACTTCTTCCAAAACAGATTTGTGTGTTCTTTTGGCAGTCCATGGTACCTTCAATATTCTTCAGCAGCATCTTAATTCAAGTGTGTTAATTCTTTTTCAGTCTTCCTTATTCAATGTGCAACTTTTACATGCATTGAAAACAATTCACCATACCATGCTTGGATTAGGCACACCTGAGCCTTAAATTAATATCCGTGCTTTTAAATACTTTAAAGACGTTTTGGGGAGCAGAATTGCCAATCTTTGATCTTTTCTCTGTTTATTATTATGCTACCTATCAGGCCAGTTCTGAGGGTTTGGGTTTTGCTCCTGTTGTTGTTGCTTTTTCCATTGTATCCCTTTTGAAGGCTGCAATTCTTGATTTTCATCAACAAATGCTTCAAGTACTCCTCACTTTAAGCACACAAGACTGTGTTATCTGCACATTGCAGGCAATTAGTAAGTCCCCCCCCCCAATTCTGATGACACATTCTTCTACATATTGTCTTGCTTCTCTGGTTATTTGCTCAGCATACAGACTGAATAAGTGTGGTGAGAGGATACAACTCTGACACACACCATTCTAGATTTTTAAGCCATGCAGAATTCCCTCTTTCTGTCTGCACAATTGACTCTTGATTCGTGCACTGGTTCTGCACGAGCACAATGAAATGGTATAGAATGCCCATTATTCTCCAAGATACCCACAGTTTTTATGCCGCACATTACAGTTTCTTATGATCCACTTGTCTGTCAGTTTATAGCACTGTGATGACTTTCATGTTGCTGGGATGCTGAAAGCTTTGTCACTGGCATTTACAACATCAGCAGGGTCACCCTAAGAAAACAGGTTTCAGCAGAGTTTCCTGATTAACAACAAACTACAAAAAAGGAATAGGTTGTCCTCTCCTGAGGAAATGGCTACTGCATACCTTATGAACAGCAGCGAAACCTTTTCAGGTATTGAAAACTTCATGAGCAGTGTTAAAATATTTTCAGAGATATGCCAAAAGATGAGCCCCTCAGGCTTAAGGAACTCCATATTACTCAGGAAAAACTCCTTTCTAAAAGTGAACCATTGTAACATAGCCGGAATAAAGGCTTCTAGACTGTCATTTGCACATGAGACATGACTGAAATGAGAAGAAACAGCTACAAACATCTATTATTAATTGGAATTTGGAAGGGGCAAAGTATGAAGCTAAGACAAAAGTCCTGAAAGATATCATGTAACCACAAAATATAGCTATCCTTGGCATAAGGGATTGGAAAAAGAGTGGTATTGATCAGTTTGAATCAGACAATGATATGATTTACAATGCAGAAAATGACAAATCTGATTACATTAATCATCAAAAAACACATTTCAGGATCTACCCTGATGTAAATTGATTGGGAAGAGTGATATGTCATTACCTTAAACAGCTAGAAAATGCCATATGATCCATCAATCCTTTTCTTGGGATATACCCAAAAGAGACACAACACAAACAGATGTATGCGCTTCTAGAGATGAAATCACAAAACACCTTGTGTCACAGATGAAGCTGAAAACCATTATGCTGAGTGAAATTAGTAAATCATGAAAGAACAAATATTGTATGAGACCATTATTATAAAGATAAATACCAAGATAAAGACAGACAACTGTTTTCAGGTCATGTAAACTTCTAATCCCATCCCCAAGAAATGAGGTAAAGTGCATCCCTAATGTTCATGATCCCTCATATGTACACTTAATCAATTTGGTAGAGAAGGCCTCACCTCAGCTGGGTTTATTTTCTCATTTTGGTTGGATAGTGAGAAGACCAATAAGTCCCTGGCATAATTATTCTATGATCACCTCAAATCAACAGACATTCTTTCAAGGGTTCTCTTGGACTCTTAATGGAAATTCTTGCTGAGAAGTGAGGGGAACTGCAGTGGTAGCCATCAGTAACTGAAGTTCTAAGTTTTATTTTGCTTTTGTTGTTGGTTTTATTTATATATATATATTTTGCTTTTTTATGCTTTTCTTTATGTGAAATTGAGGATAGATATCTATATAGCATAATTAACTGGATTAATAATTGGAAGGTTTATAGTAGGGGAGGTTAATAATGAGCACAGAAAGAAGAAAAGTTGTAAATGTGATGATATCAAAATCCTTTAACATGTTTTAAGTTATTGAATATGTGAATTATTTGCCAATAAAACCATTAAACATCTGTCTTGAAGTACAATGGTATTTGTGATAGGAGAGTATTTGCTTTTATACAAGAAAATCTAATTATACAAAATTATTTAATATTATGCACCAATCACTATATCTAGGGATGAAGAAATTAAAGGATTTTGCCATTGCCTTCAGCCTGAAATTAACGATGCAATCAGGATGCATTGGCAATCATTGTTAATTTGAATGCAAAAGTTTGTAAAAATGAGAAAGGAATAATAGTTTCCACTTGGATTTCAAGAACAGATGTAATGCATTGAACATTCATAATGGAAGAACATCATACATGAAGAAAGCAAAACATCATTTAAAAAAGGCCAAAATGAATTTCTAATGACAGAAATTTACACAGAAATTTGTCTAATCATAGAGTAGCTAAAGCAAAAGGAAGAAATAATGCAGTAAAATGCAAATACATTTTTTATTTTGGATTCAAACAATATCTCAATTAGAAAGGATAAAGGAGAATTGACATCTGTAGCTTGTCTAAACCCCACGTCTTTTGGTGAGGTGCTGCCTGATAAACATAAACACATTCGTAGGCTATCAATTTGGATATTGACTTTAAGTGCCCACAGTGGGAAAGAAAGATTACTTCATGATCCACTATTGGATCTTCTAAACAGAATTTCAAATGAAAATAATATATAGTTATAAAAATGGGGAAAAAATCTCAAACTCTTACCTCAAAAAGGTGACTGATACCCAGTTTCTTATGTAATAGCTATTTGTAAATTGAAAAAAAAGCAATGTGCACACACATACATATGCATACTATGAGTCAATGCAGACCCATAACATTCTAGAGGACAGGCTACAACTTCCCCTGTGATTTTCCCAGACTGAAATTCTTTGTGGCATCAGAAACCCTCAGATTTCTCTGGATGAGTGCCTGGTAGATCTACCACTTTGCCACTAGGGCTCTTTAATGACTGTTACTAGATTTACTTAATTTAGTCTACTTTTTAGATAAAATAACCGAAATGCCCAATCATGAATTTTCCATATTTTTTAAATAAGAACAAATCACTACTTCTTTGAATCTTGCCTTAAAACACCTAACAGAAGTCCAAATCTTACTTTAAATTCCTCCCCACTCTCTCTTACCAAGAGGTCCCCCAATTCTTCATGGCATATGTTCTCACCTGGTACAGCAAACTTAATAAAGTCAATTTTGTCATTGAAACCATATACATATTGTTTCAGTGATTAATTAATGGTGTGAAGCAAATACAGGCAAAGGTGATATGAAAGATCTGAATAAAGTGAAGGGTAACCTCACAAAAATCTGGAAGACAGACTTACAGGTAGAGAAATTATCCACAACAATGATCTTGAGTTAGGAGTGCATGACAGAGGGGAAGTATGAATGATTTGTACAAAGAAGACAGAATAGTAGAGTGATAGAACATGAAGTTATAAAAGCTGTTACATATAGGGCACTTTATGAATTATAGAAAATAATTTGGACTTTATAATATTATGAATAGTCACTGAAGTGTTGGAGGAGGGATATAACATAATGTTATATTCTTTTCAAATGAGGCTGACTTTGTTTCTAAGAAGTAAGAAACATGTCTCAAGAAGTAGTGAGGCCAAGGAGGAGCAAATTGTTGGAGTTTGAGTGAGAGAAGATGGTGACTTGGAAGGATGAGGATTTAATGAGGAGTCAGAAAATGCCTAATAGAACACATACTATACACATATTGCTAAATATAGATGTCTTCAAGGCTTTTGTTGACATTCCAATTATTGTTCTTGAGAAATCATTCTGGAACGATTGTGAAGGTTTGCATGTGCACTCATGATGTACTAAGGCTCAGTACCAATTAAAGTAGAAGTCAATAAACTTAAAGTAAACAGAATGTTAAAAGGTGCAGAAAGGGTATGGAAAAGAAGCCAGAACAGAGGTTTTTTATATGGGAGAACAAAGGATATATTCAAGCCAAGTTCTAGCAGTTGAGTTAGCCTGGTAGCATCAACACCATCTAAAAATATATTGAAATTATATACTTTAAGATGTCACACAGATTTCCTCAATCAGAGATCCTGGAGGTGAAACCCATAAATCTCTGTTTCAGCAAGTTCTACAGATGTTTTTGATACTTTTCATTTGGGAATTAATATCTGAACTGTTTGAGAATATCCAGAAGACATGGATGAGGTAATCTAGTGAATTTGGTAGTTCACAGAGAAGTCAGGAGAGTTTCAAGAGAAGTAGCAACAGTGAAAATTAAAGAGTACTTTATTGGCTTTGCAGTGGTAGAATTCTTGTATTCAATTCAGGAAACACAGGCTTGATTCCTAGCTAGTGGATTTCAAGTGCAGCACCAATTATCTGCCAGTGGAGGTTTGCGTTGCTTTGCTACTGTTTCAGTGGTGTTGGCAGAATAAAAGCGAATAGGAAGAAAGGCCTGAAAATCTTTAAACTAGACAAAAAAAAACTATGGATCACAATAATATGACTTTTTTTCCATAGAGTACCCATGATTCAGAAGCCAGCTTGAAAGCAACTAACAACCACAAAGATTGACAGCAGTGAAAGTTGAAATCTCACCTAGATGAGAGTAAAAGTCATTGTGAACTAAGAGACAATCATAATGATATGATTGTAGAAAAAGTAAGATGAATCTGGGAGCCATTATTCAAGGAAATATGTAAGACTTGAGGTAGCATTTGACTTACAAACAGGATAAGAAAAATAATAAAGGAATGACTCCAATTATTATTCTTTGGCTTTCATGAAAGGTCAAAATCCCATTAATAACAGAGAAAAGAAAGTGGGAAGAGTGATTGCCAGAGAGCAGAAGGTGAGCTTGCACTTGAATTGAGCCAATTTCTTATCACATAGAGATTCCCATGACATTATTTAAGTTGGTTCACAAAGGTTCACAAAGAACAAACAAAGAAGCCTCAAACAAATCAAATCCCTTTTGCACCCATTCAACTTGAACTCATGGCAATTCCATGGATGACAGAGTAGAACTGCTCCATTTAGTTTTATTTTCCATAATTTTTATGGCAGCAGATAGCTAGACTTTTGTTCCATGGCTGGCTTAGACTTGCAAACCTTTAGGTTAGTAGCATAATTCAAACATTTGTGATACCCAGGGGATCATCCTGTCTAACCTCTACAAAAAACTCACTACTAATTTTTTCAATTTGCAATGAGTCAGTGTTGACTCATTGCATTACTGTAAAACTTTATAGGCAACCCCAACTCTCTTCCACAGAGTGATTGGAGAGTTTGAACTGCTGACTTCATGGTTAGCAGTCCAATGGCTGATCCACAATACCTATAGAGCACTATTTTGTAGAGGGCTTCTGGTGTAGAGTGGTCACCCTTTGCACTGTGATCCCATGGTTGAAAGTTTAAAACTAGCAACAGCTCTGAAAGAGAAAGACTAGTCTTTCTACTTCCATAAACAATTACAGTCTGAGAGATCCACAGAGAGTCTTTTTGATTCAGCATTGACTTGATGGCAATGAATGTTTTGAGAAGTAAATGGTATAACCTGTTCAGTACATGTATGCTACAGGGAAATGAAAAGGATTAATGCACTTGACTGAAAAAAAAAGGTTACACACAGTAGATCATCTTTAATTGAAGATGATTCCAGGTTGCTCTTAAGTACTGATGAATAGATTGTGGGTTGTGACTCACAGTCACTCTGTGTACAACAGAAGAAAACACAATCGTGTCATGGGCCATCCTCACAAGTGCTGCCATGTTAGAGTCCATTGTTGCAGTGACTGTGTTCATCCATCTCCTTGACGGTTGTTTTGTTTTTTTCCTGCTGCTCCCTTACTTTAGCAAGCATGGTGTTCTTTTCCAAAGACTGGTGTCTCTCCTGATAACATCTCCAAATTTTGTGAGAGAAATTCTTGCCATCCTTGATTATTAAAGGGGCGTTTTGGTTTTATTCCTTCTAAGATAGATCTGTTTGTTCTTCTTGCAGTTTTCTTTGCTAGTAACATCACTCAAATGCATCAATCCTGCTGAGACTTTCCGTGTTTGTCATCCAATTTTCAAATGCATAAATGCCAATTGAAAATGGTATGTCTTGGTACAGGCATGTTATTTAGGATTTTAAATAGGTATTTTACACTAGATTTTCAATGCAATATGTAGTTTTATTTCTTAACTACTGCTTCCATGAACATTGATTGTGGATCCAAGTAAAATGAAAATCTTAACACTGTAAATTCTTTAGTAACTTATATATGGCGGGTGTGGAATTCAAATGTTGCAGAATGGTTGGGTCCAGCATTACAAGTGAAAAGTCACCCACCTAGGACTTCTTACTGTGAGAGGTGAAGAGACCTAAGGTGATGTTGAGTATGGTTGAGAAAAAGGTAGAAGTGGAGAGTGGTGCTTATATAGAAGAGTAAGAACAGAAAACACAAAGGAAATAAAAGATGGACAGAGAGATAGGAAGAAATCGAGAATAATAGTTTACCACCTGATAGTAAAATCCAATAATGGATAGCTTTAAAGTTCAGAACACATTTAACTAGGAAGGAAAGTGAGAATAGGCTGTTGGAATTTGACAAGTAGAGATCATTAATAAGCATTCACAATAGAGTTTCAGAACAAATGCTATTTAAGGAGAGTACAGAGCATGAAGGTAGTAATAAGAGGTGGGACTGAAAAATATACTGTAAAAGCTGATGCAAGAATAGATTTGTAAAACTCAAATAATTTTGAACATATTCATTTCAGAAAGGAGGGATTCATTCAAAAAAGATGGTTTCTTAAGGACTTCTATATAGGTCATGATTTTGTGTGAATAGTTTGCCTGGGACAAATAACTTTAATCGGAAACCTTTTTGAAAATTTCATTGACAGCATGGCATTTGGAAATATTCCAAAAAATATATTGAAATGTAAATAGTGGCATGCCACTTCATTGTTCTTGGTCTCTGGTGGAATCAAATCTTCTAATGCTTAATTATCAAATGCTTTAAAAAACATTTAAAGTGTCTTGATCAGGTGAGTACACCACAGATAAACATTTATCTATATTGTGGACTTTCCAGCTACAGCTAAATATTACACTCAAACTTATCATCAGTTTTTCTAAGCTGAGTTCAGGATATCTTTGAACTTATTTCTTTTCAAATAAATATAGATAAATAGATGATAGATAGATGATACAATTCTAAAACTGACACAGAAGTTGTTCATTAGTTCATTTTGCTAACTTTCACTTGTTTTTATTTTTCATTATCAACAGTAAATAAATGAATGATATTTTGGAAAAATTATTCATTTCAAAAAAGTTATTACTTCTACAGTTTTATAGATTCAATGTAGGGTATGATACTTGACAATATTTCAAATTTGTGCACAAAACCCAGGGAAATAGACTAAAGTTTATTATTCCCCAGAGTATTACTAAAATGCATAAATTAGTAGTTTTTAGGCAAAGAGGTTTTCAACTATTGGTCTAAAAGTAGATGGTAAGAATTAACCTTAAAGTCTCAGAAGACAGGTCTGAAAGTATGCATTCTGAAAGGTTCAACCTTGAAAAACTTTTGCAACCATTTTACTGTGTAGCATTTGTAGTCTTCCTGAGGAAATTGACAGTAGCAAGCAACAATATAGTTGAAAAGTTTCCTATAATTCTACTGTTCTTTGTGATAAATGGAAAAATAAAGCCATTAGTACTAAAATGCTCATAATCTTATCAAAGGCATACGTGAGAGAATGCATGTGAAAAGAAAATAATTATCAGGGCATTTTTTTGTTTGCAATGGGCCAATGCTTTGCAAACTGAGTGCTGGTGATGCAGTGGTTAGGTGATTGGTGAATGATCTTGATGACCGTGGGCTTAGGGTATATTACAGTATTGTTCAAACCACTTTTTGTCACTCCTGCTCTTTGGAAGTATGCATTGGGTGCCTACTATAGTTACAGGTATCGCATGGACATTTGAATGTATTCTAGACTAGAAATAATATACTTTCACATAACCCATAATCTTTTAATCTGAAACACTTTATGAAGGAGATAGGACTGACTTTAGCTGGGCCATGAAGGATAGGTTAGAAGCCTTCAATATCAGAAAATAAACTGTAGGCTAGGCTTTACTGAAAAAAAAAGTGCAAAAAACCAATTAAAGTCCTAAGTGTTCTGAAATAAGCATCTATGGGAGAGGGGCAGTGCTTTTCTTCTTACCTCCTGTGTGAATGTTTTCTTGTCTGCTTAAGAGGAACCAATACCAAGGACTCAAGTAGAAAGGCCATGTTTTAAGAATGATGAGGGCAAATGTACAATTGTGCTTGACTCATGAATGTATGTATGTATTGTGATAAGAGTTGTACGGGCCCCCAATAAGATTCTTTTTAAAAGAATTAATACAAAAAAATAAGAGCAGCAGCAAAAATGATACAATGAAATACTTTTATCAGTTTCATTTTTTAAAAAATTTTATTGGGGGCTCTTACAGCTACTACAACATTCAGTACATCATTTGTATCAAGCACATTTGCACACGTTTCCACATATATTTCCCAACATTTTCCACTTGAGCCCTTGATATAAGCTCCTCTTTTAAAAAACAAAACAAAAAGCCTCCCCTTTCCCCTCCCCCCTTTTTTTAATGAATCATTTTATTGGGGGGCCCCTACAACTCCCATCACAATCCCTAACAACATCAGTTGTATGCAGGCCACTTTTACACATCCATTGCCATCATCACTCTCAAAACATTCTCCCTCCCTCCAGGCCACCATTATCAGCTCCCTATATTACCCTTCCTCTCCCCTTCCCCTTGAACCCTTAGTAATTTACAAATTAACTTTTCATCTTGTACACTGTACAAAGTGTCCCAACACTCACTTCCCTGTTGTCCGTGACCCAGAGAGGAAGCTACGTGTAGATCCATGAAGTTGGTTCTCCCTTTCTATTCCTCCATCCCTTCACCCCCCTGGTATTACCACTCCTATTACTAGTCTTTATGGATCATCTATCCTAAGTTTCCCATATTTCAACTTCACTGCACATCTCCTGGTCTAGCTGGATTTATGTGGTAGAATTGGGGTCATGATAGCAGGTGGGAGGCAGCATGGGAACTAGAGGAAGGTTGCATATTTCATAGCTCCTAACTTGTATCTTAACTGACTCATCTCCTCCTTGTAACCCCTCTGCAAAAAGATGTCAACTCACCTATTTATGGGCTTTGGGTCCCCAATCTGTACTCCCCCTCATTAATAATAATATAATTTTAGCTCATTGATGCCTGACACCGGATCCCTTCACCACCTCATGATTACACAGGCTGGTGTGTTACTTCCGTGTGGGCTTTATTGCTTCTGAGCTGAATGGCCGCTTGTTTCCTCAAGCCTTTAAGTTCCCAGACGCTATATCTTTTGGTAGCCAGGCACCATCAGCTTCTTCACCACCTTTGCTTATGCACACATTTGTCTTCAGTGATCATGTCGGAAAGGTGAGCATCTTGGAACGCCAATTTAATAGAACAAAGTGTTCTTGAACCGAGAAAATACTTGAGTGGAGGTCCAATGCCCATCTGTTGTCCTACTACTAACCCTATAATGAAACGTTTCATTTAAAAAAAACAAGAGAACTAAAAATATTTCTAATAATGTTTCATTTCAAAAAATGCCGATTTATTCTAAACAAAACTTGCGTGAACATGTCAATGCATGAATATAAATAAAGTTTTTCAGTAAGACATCTGATTTAGCTTCATTGGGGTTCCTTTGTAAACCTCCAGTCAAACAAATAATTCATCAAGTGGTGACCATTTGGGGAGCATCCTAAGAGGTAATATGGATAGATTTACCTGATGGATTCTGAATTACCACTGGGGCTTGTTAGGAGGAAGTTTTAAGAAAATTTAAGCCGTATTGTTGAGAAAAAATCCAGAAAATTACACTGAAAAATTTCTTCCACTAATCACAACCATGAATCTACTCATTCTTTGAGGGTCACAATAATTATTCATAAGGAAACCTTATCACATCCAGACTACAGCTTTGATCTTGTCTTTTCAGACTTCATTTTGTTCCCCAAACTTAAGAACATTGAAAAATAATACAATTTGAATCTCTTGAGGATGCTCATGCTTCCATTTTAATGTGGTATAAATTGAAAAGTGTTGTATTTGGATATAATTGTTGGGATAAGAGAAATACTGAATTCAGAATTATGTATACCTAAATGGAAGATTTGTTGAGAAACAGTAGCTCCACATTTTGATATTTGATTTAATAAAGGTTTCTGTGATTATAGAACAATATTTTTTACTCACTATCATATCGACTATAGAACTTTCAAGCTGTCTTGTTAAGGTAATGCTAGATATCTAGGTTTTAAGTGTCCTTATTTTTTTGTTATAATCTATGGTTAAAAAACAAAGCTGTCTTGGAAAAAGTACCGCCAGATTGTTCCTTAGAGAATAGGATGAAGATATTTCTTATCATATATTTTAACAGGTTGTCAGGAGAAATTAGTCTCTGGAGAAGGACAGCAAAAAAATAGCAAGAACTTCAACAAGATGGATTGATACTGTGTTAGTCAGGGTTGACAAGAGAAACAAATGCATAAACACTTATGTATATAAAAAAGCTTTATATCAAAGAGCAATTGTACATTAAGGAAACAGCTCAGTCCAGTCCATATCAAGTCCCTAAGTATGATATTAGCCCACATGTACAATACTTACCTATGCATTCTTCTTCAGACTCATGCAACATATGCAATGACACTGAAAGCAGGAAGATCACAAGGCAGTGGTTGGGGGGTTTTGTCATTCCAGTGGCAGTAGAAACACCTCAGTACTGGCAGGGTCCTCCATGTGGTTGCATCAGCTCCAGGCCTCTAGTGTAGCTCCATGCATCTTCTCAATAGCAATGTTTCACAGGGAGTATCTGTGTGTCTTACCTCCAGTGATCCATTTATCTTTGTGACACCTGAAAATGATATCATCAAACTGTGACTTTATTGACAGGCTAGAATCCACCCCTTCACTCTTAACTCCTAAATTTACAACACATTATGTAACTACCACAGACACGGTGGCTAAATAAATAGGCTTAAATATAAGAATGGCTGGGCAGTGCTTCATTTTTTTCATAAGTTCATGTAAATGAGTCAAATAACAGCACCTTCAACAATGTGGTAAAATTATTTTACTAAATGCTATTTTACTAAATCTGTTATTATTTTCAATAGGTCACCTAAATTCATAGGTATTATCATGGCCATGGACAACTATATTATTGGTAGAGAATTAAACAATACAACCTGCCTTTCATAACAAGTTGCCTTAGAAACCCAAATTCAACCCTCAGTTCACAGTCCCTCTGACAGCAAAAGTACCCAAAGACCTCCCTTCCCATCTGGAGATATTGGCTTCTCTAATTATCTCTAATTGCTTGTACTACTGCAAATTTCATGCATAAAATATGATCTGTTTTTCATCATGTCCTCTTATGAATTTATATTATTGTTGCAGGCGTTTTTCATGATTTTAAAGTTTATTTCTCTTTTAGATAATTTTGTAGCTTAGTAATGATTGTATTCTGCCCTTTTGAAAATATTTCCATATCACAACACTCTTTCAGAAACAGTTTAATTTCTTGTCTCTGAAGTTAAACAACTCAGTACAGAAAAGAGAAAAATATACCCAGTGCAGCAATGCTTTTTGGTTTTATATCTTCTGCTCTTTTCTCTAGTCATAGACTGTCTTAAAAATCAAGCCTACATCTCATGTCTTAGAATTAACTTGCTTTCTCTCCCATTCCCCATTCTCCCATTCCACCACTTCCAGTATATTTATCATACATTCTATAATTACCACATTAAAAATGATGGTTGTTTCATTATAGCACCCACCTTGAATCTTCCCAGCAATATAGGCCCTCCACTGGACTTGGTTTTCAGAGTTTCATTATAAATGGACCAATCACCTGCCTCTTTAGTGCTCCGTACTGAGAACGCCTGCTTCATTGTGACTACAACTGCTGAGACTTGGTACATTATCTATTTTTAATATTTTACAAATTGATACTCTCTGACAGACTTAATGTACATTTATTTGATTACCAGTGAACATACATACCTTTTTATAATATTCACTTATTGATCATCTTGTTTCTATTCTTATTTTTATTACCTATTCATTTTACTACTCTCTTCTAAACATGTTTCTTACTAAGATGCAAGAACTCTTTTTTCCTGGGTTTATTAATCTTTTGTCATACATGTTTAAATTTTAAAAGTTTTTTTTAACTTTTGCTTGCCCTTTGATCTTACTTATTGTGTCTTCAGGTTGCTATAAAATATCAAGATAAACCAAAAACTAGTTAATTGATTTTGACTTATGGAATCACATGCAAGTCAGAGGAGAACTATTCTCCATAGTTTTCCAATGGCTGATATTTTGGAAGTAGATCAATAGTTCTCTCTTCTGGCATGTGTTTCTGGATAGATTTTAACTGCCAACCTTTTAATTCATTGCCAGCTACTTAACTTTGCTACCTAGAGATTCCAAGAGGGAAATTTTCATGTTTATGGAGAAAAAAATAACTACCAAAATTTTTTTTAATGAAGTCCATTATAAGCACATACAGACCTTGTTTGGACTCATCAGTTTAGGGGAAATGCAGCATTGTAAGTGTTGGTGTGGTGGTTACATAATCGACTATCAACTTGTAGAAAGAAGTGGAATCTAGCCTCTCAATTGGGTCACAGTCAATGAGGCCTCAGTGTGGGCATGACCTTCTCTTGAGTAAACTGGGAACTCCTCCCTGAAGGCAGGACACACTATTCTGAGAGAAATTTCTGTTGATAAGCCACCTGGATCTATGTTGATGGAGCTAGAGCTCTGGAGCTGAAGGAGCCACGTTGAGACCTATGCCAGCTCTGAGATGAGATTATTCCACTGCCATTGGATCCACAAGACTGAATCCATGCCCTGGCTTGTGATCTTCCTGCATTCTGCATCATTGCATGTGTTGGTAGATTCTGAAGCAGAACTTGTTGACTATCAAATATGGCTAATATCAGACTTGTTGACTTGATCTGAACTGGGGCAGGATTTTTTCTTAATATACAGTCATTCTTTGATATAAAAGTCTGTCTTACATGCATATGAGTGTCTCTGGATTTGTTTCTCTAGTCAACCCAGACTAACATATTTTGGTACTTCGGGAGTGGATTATTAGAAAACCAAATCATGAAGATGAAGAGCAGATGCTTGTTTGACCTCTATCTTATGATAGGTTTTCTTCTTTGGCTCACCAGAGGTCAGATATGACCATGGAGCTTATTAGGGTTTTTTCTGGACAGAGTATGGGAAGTAAACGTTTTGATTCCTAAAAGTTGTTTTAGATTAATTCTGTTTGAAATGGCAAAAATGAATGTGATAAATGTAAATTGTGAGCCTAGAGTACACGATCGCCACTTGAACTTTGCTGAGACAATGCTGTTTAGTCACAATGACTTATAGAAAACATGGTCCTGGCTTGAGGCAGTGTAGTCAGAGGTCTAAGGCCATGTTTTGCATTAATGGAATAGTTTAGATAAAGATTGAACTTGACTGTTTTAAGAATTGAGTTTAGGATTTAGCTGTACTAGGTTTATACTGTTTTCTTTTGATTATTGCTATTGATATAATGATTGCAAGAAATGCTCATTGGGAATTGTAGAGAGTTTATAAACTCACTGTTTCAGCCACCAGTTTCAATCTGTAAATGGGCGTAGAACAGATCTGCAAAGACGGCTCTAAGAAGCTAAGCCTCAACCAGTGTCTTTAATACTCAGGACATTTGAAGGTGAAGAGACTTACCTAGGAACATGCTGACAGATTGAAGAAAAAAAGAAACCCTCAGGATTTTGAATTAGTGGTTTGTGTCAGAAGTTGGAAAATTTTGAAGCCATGGAAGGAACTCTGCGCTCCAGGACTGAACTGTTAAAGAGAGTCTGTGGGTAGGCTGAAATTCTTGCTAGATGACCACCTAGACCCACTTGAATGGAACTGAGAGAAATGCAGCAATAAGGGGGCAGGTTGAGCCTGGCCATTGACACTTATAGATTTGTTTTCCAGGGACTAGAGGACAAAATGAAAGCAGCTTGATAGGTCTAAAGTTCACGACCTAGCACAAGGGAGCGACGGTTGTTGAGAATTTGATGGGGCCCAAGGTCTAAAGGCAATGCAGTCAATGAGCACCCTGGTTAGGGTAAGTGGGGTGATATGATTCATATTGAATTTATCAGAATTCAACCAGATGAAGAGAAGACTTAAGCCTGTGAACTGGTGCATATTGCTGTTGAATTTAAGAACTACCTTTCAAGATTTGACTTTGCTTATGGATGCAGATTCATGGTTTCAACTGGAATGAAGATCTTCATGTAAAAAAGCATGTCCCTTTCCTAGGTTGATGTAAATGGGCAGTGCATAAATTGAATACCCAAAATAAGGCAGAGAAAGGCAGGAAGCATCTCATTGATAAAGTTGTATATGTGGGGGGGATATGCTCATAGGATTATAGTATTAGGGTGTAGGTGTTAACTCAACTGCAATTTTTAGGCATAAAATATTGCTCTCTTGTTCATGTACAGGATATTTTGTTTAAATGAGTCTGGCACATATTGAATTGGATACATTTAATTTTATCCTATTAAATCAGATATAATTTTATTACTATTTTATTTAAAAGATATAATATAGCTGAAATGTTGTGTAAAAGTGTCAAGTTGACAAGGAATGAAAAGTGGGGGTTACATGATCAACTGTCAACTTCAGAGATAGGACAGAGTCTAGCCTGTCAATTAGGTTATAGCCAATGAGGCCTCAATATGGACATGGCCCTCTCCTGAGCAATCTAGTAACTCCTGTCTTCCTCTGTGAAGACAGGACACTTACTCTGCCTGTGAGACGTTCCTGTTGACAAGCTATACGGAGAGCTATGCTGATGATGCCAGAGCCCTGAAGCTGGTGGAACAATGTGGAGACCTATGCCAGCACTGAGATGAAACGTTTTCACTGCTACTGAATCCACAGACTTTTCACCCACTGGCCTAGCATATATCTGCAGGTGGCAAAATTGCATGTGTTGCTTGAGAAGAGGAATTTATAGACTAGTATCAGACATAGGGGCTAATATTAGACTTATAGACTTCATCTGGCCTGGGTGGGGATGTTTTCTTAATATGCCATTACTCTCTCTAAAACTCTCCCTTGCGTACATGTGAGTGTCTCCAGATTTGTTTCTCTAGTTAATTCAGGTTAACACAGTTGAAAAAGAAAGTTTTGCTTTAAGATCTAGAAATCAAACAAGCCTTGATTGAACACAGGGACTGACATATGGCAAGTTTGGGGGTGAGTTATTACACCTCCCTCACCCAACTTCTTTTATCTATAACATGAGGTTGCTGCTCATATCATGTGAAATTACACATCTTTTGTATTTAGCTTGGTGGATGGCTTAAACATGAGAATCTTTAAGAATGGGCTTACATACATGAATCATAGTGTAAATGGTACAGAAACAATCATTGTTGTGTTCTATAATAAATTGGGTCTTTACAAATAGGAAATGACTCAAAGGCACCAGATAAAAACAAGACTGATGATGACAATGGTGATAATTTTATCTTCTAGTTCTTACCATCAGGACCCACAAGGCTTTCTCATATTAGATCCATGTACATAATTTTTCCTCCTAGGTATAGTCTTGTACCGTCTCTCAATTTCATTTTAAAAATAAACATCTTTACTTCTGCTTTTCCCCCTCTTGGTCCTCAGAAGTTGTTGATAAATAGTGTATCACTTCTCACTAATGACAAGTATTTGTCATTTAGAATATTTGCTACACATTCCTAAAGAAAAACAAAAGATCTTCAATGTGTCAATAAATGGGGAATTCTGCAAAATAAAAGGAGCATCAGGAACTGCTCTTCTCTGTGCTGACTGCTGGGGTGCCATAGCTCCCTCCTGTGCTCATCATTCTAAGAGAGGAACAAGCTTATACCCTCCTCTCTCCACCCCATTTGCTTTTTCTTTGTCCTTAATACTTACTCTCTACCGAAGGAAGGCATTTCTCCCCAGTATATGAGACTATAGTCTGGCTTAGGCAAAACTATGCAGAATCATTTTTCATTTCAGGGAAATCTTTGAAGTGGCACTGATACCTCAGCTTACTCTTTGTTTATCTTTGGGACATATACCTTAGAGGACAGTCATTCAAAAGTAAAATTCACTAGCTAACACTCTTGAAAATATTGTCTTGACATATTTCACATATCATACTATTTAATCATTTAATCACATTAAGAATTTTCCAATTATCATCACAGTCAATCTCAGAATATTTTCTTAACATACATGTTGTTAGTGCTGAACTTCTCATTTTCTACGGTCATGCTCCTATCTAGCTACCATCATTTAGAGATCTAGCTAGCCTGGATTTCTTGTATAGAACACCATATGAAACAAAATATAATCATACAAAGCAAACAAACACAATCCATCAACAATGACTAGACAAAACAAAGAAAAACTTCAATCAAAGAAAGAGCACAGAACATATTAAAAGCAGAAACAATTTTAAAAGGGGATAAGTTATATGTTACTGCATTTTAACCTAACCACATCTGTCACAATCGACATTAAAATGCTCTAATGTTTTGTTAACAAGGCTATTCATTATTATCAGAGGTGATTCACCAAATTTATGTGGATGAACCCTGCAGATAGATTTTGGACTTCAACTGTCAGCCATAATCTTCTGCAAACCAGGTATTCAGAATTTAAGCTCCTATTCCCTCCTATGTGTTTGGATTTTTAAAATAATCCTTTGTTCACACAAACTGGTGTGCTTCGTCCGTGTGGACTTAGGTGACTCCTCCCTTCAGTGACTGATTAAAGAAAAGCTGTTTTTCCCCCAAAAAATCAATTTATTGAGCATTAATACAGATATAATAACATTCCATAATTCAGCCACATCAATCAGCATTATAAAACTGCTGTCACAATTGGTTGCAAAACATTCTTTTCCTTCTTTAATTCCTTGACATTAGCCCCCTTCCATTTTATCCTCTCCCCCCAGAAGCTTTTATTTTACTTGATGTCCCTATAGATTCATCAATCTTAGGCTTCATATACAGTACAATGGAGCAACAACAACAACAACAACAACAACACATGGCAATTCATGAAAGTCACCCCATGTGTTATTCTAGGTATACTAGAGAAATAAAATCATAGAGACTCATGTGTGTAAGAAAAAGCTTTATATATAAGAGATTTTGAATATTGAAAATACCCCGGCCCAGATCAGATAAAGTTCAAAAGCAAATATGTCAGCTACCAATCTATAAAGTACTCTTCAGTTTCACAAAACACATGAAATTGCCCCAAATGCTGGAAGATTACAGCCCATTGGGTGGGAAGTCTTGTGGATCCAGGAGCATTATAAGCATTTCAGTGTGGGCAGGGGTCTCCACGTGTCTTCTCCAGATCCCAGTGCTGCATTAGCATAGGTCCACGTGGCTTCTCATCAGGGAAGTCTCACAGGGATTGAGTCTGGTCAGTAAAAAGCCTTCAAAGGAGTGAGCCCAGAGAGTGTTTCTCCTGCCTCTAAGGAAGAAAAATAGGAGTTCCCATAATCCTTAGTGGGAAAACAAGACTCACACAGAGGCCTCATTTCCTATAAATGATTGACAGGCAAGACTCCACCCCTTCACTCTTAATTCTCTCAAATTGACAAATGATTATATAACTACCATACCCCCCAATGACATAGTACACCTGAGATAAACCCCAATATGAACAAGCAAAAGACAAAAAATACTGAAAATGTTGAAAACTATATCAGGCCTAAAGTTTTAAGGCTCTAGAAAATATTCTTTCTGATAGTCAGGCACCATTTGTTTTCCTCACCAAATGTATGGCACACTCTCTTCAGGATGGAGAACATTGAGTAAGGTCATGTCATAAAAAAACTAATTGTTCTTAGATTGGGGCTAGAATTAAATGTTACCCCCAAATCCATTATATGTCTATAGTTTATATAATTTTATGGTTCATTTTAGATACATTATAAACATTGTGTGATAGAGAATATGAATCACCCCCTGGATAATTTTATTGATAGTGTCATTGATTGAACCAATTGATGTAGAATTTAAAGTATGCTTAAGAAAAAGAAATTATGCATATATAGACAATCTTCAGACTACCATAATAAATTGTTGACATATATACATTAAACTCTTAAGCAATTTGACACTACTTAGACAAAATAGTGGGTGTTGGTGTTAGAGCAAAACTTTGAATTCACAAAGGCAGAGCCATGAAAGCAAGAAGGTCATTAAAATAGTAAGATGTGGTAAGGCCAGGCTACCACTCTCTGGGCACCCTCAAAATAAGGAATCTTAACCAAAGTCCAATGGCTGACAGTTCCATAACCTTGGGATAGTCATCTGCTTTTTTTCACGTTATGGTGTTTCAACCTTAAGTCCAAGGGAATATGTTTCATAAATTTGCAGTAGATGAGTTTGAGGTAAAAGTACAGTTCACATTATGGGGTTTCCATGTTTGATCCTTCTGGTGTGGCCCATGAAGGACTGATTCTAAATCTCCTAGTAGTCTATAGCACATAGCATGGGTCACCAAGGGATGGATAGAAACAAGGTCAAGTGTACAATTGGGAACATAGTACCAGAATTATTTTCCCCTTGTGTTCTATATAGGAATTAGTAAGAGTTTTTTACTCCCTACTGGAAATTTGTTCCTCCCAGTTTACCCACTATTGGTAATATAATTGCTTTCTCCAAGACATATATGGCCCTCCCACATCTTGATTTGAATTTCCATTGCATGCATGTCTGTTGGTTTGGGGTGATCTTAGCACAACATTGTATGGAAGCAGTTGAATGATTTTTCTCTTTCTCTATTTTGAAAAACTGACCTGACCCGAAGTAAGGTCTCCTCTTGAAGTGGTTTTAAAGGTGCAGTTTTAATGGCAGTGATATACGGTTCATCAGAGCTAGGCAGGCTCTTGACCTTCTTGCTTGGGAGACTATATAAGAACATTACATTACTTGAGAGTAGAAGCCTGCTTTCTTCTTGATGTTTATTCCTATTTTCCTGGATTTGTACAATATTTGTCCCTTTCTGATTAACTAACTTCACTCTACATAATGGTTTCTTGGTCCAACTATGCCATGAGGTGTTTCATTGCTGGTTATCTCTTGAAGCATACACCAGGTCTCCACTTCTAAGTTTTTCCCACCTAAAAGGCCTCACATCACTGTCACACATGTTGGGAAGTCTCTGGCAAATAGTTACAAATGGTTAACACAGTTGGTTGCTGAGTGAGAGTTTGGAAGTTTACATCAACCCGGTCCTGTCTTGGAGGAAAAGCCTGCCAATATATCAGCCATTTCTATGCTGACATATATGTTCTCATGATTCATACTACACTGGTTCTCATGATTTGGAATTGAATTGACTGCAACTAGTACTGATTAACACTTTAACTGATTAAATTTTCATGAAACATCTAGCTGGTTCACTTTATATTAGGAAGCTGAAAAACTGAAAGGTTTAGCCAAGATATTACTTTTTACAGTGACATTCACTTTAGAGTTTGTAGCCTTCTATAACCCCTACAGCTTCTCAGAGCTTGTTTTTTTATTTTGTTTTGTTTTGGGGGGGCATCACTACCCTCTGGGGTGGGAGTAAGAGGCCCAGCCTTTGCTTCTGTGGAGCCACTGCTGGAATTGAACCTCCATCCCAGTGGGCCGCAGTTCTGCGCACAACCACTATGCCATCAGGGCTCAGCCCCTCAGAGCTTGTTTTTAGTGCAAAATCCCACCTGTTTATTCTTTTCTGCTTCCTTTATCACTGAATGGTATTGCAATAGTGGAGGACACGGATAAGAAAGAAACATGTCTTCCCTCCTCTTCTCCCCCCCCCCCCCCCCCCGCTGCACAGCGCGGTCCCAGAACATGCATTAATGCATGCAATAAGACCTACATTCTGGACGATTTTGAGAAAGTTATTCTACTTACTCAGGCCTGTATTCAATTAACTATAAAATAGTTGTGATGTTTATTATAATTCAACATATTGCATAGAGTTGTTTTGTGGATTAAATGAGATAAAGAACATAAAGAGGTCAATGTATTTTAGAGTCATTAAAACTGTAGTTTTGGGATGGCATAAATGGTTAAGCACTTGGCTACCAATTGAAGGTTAATGATTCAAATACAACCAGAGATGTATTGGAAGAAAGGATTGAAAATATACTTCGAAAAGATTACAGATATTGTGTATACATATATGGTTGACACAAATTGATGTATAAATTGTTATAAGAGCTATAAGATCCCCAAATAAAATAATCTTTAAAACAAATAAAAATAAAACACACATGAGATCACAGGCATTGAAAGCACTATAGTTCTTTTCTGATACACATAGTGTCATGATGAGATAGCATCAACTTGATGAGAATTGAGGGAAAAAACGTCTTTCATGTTAATTGGATTATTAAGTGCATTCGGTATGTCCAAAATATTGCCCAAGTTATATAACTTGTATACCACTGTGATGGAGAGCTGCCTGCATCATTATATGTTGCCTCTCCTTTTGAGCTTTTTCTGAATTCTACAAATTAATTCTAGAGCTCAAGGTAGATTGCCAACATAGGAGACTTCTGACTTTCTGTTTCTTACTCATAACCAAAAAGCAAGTTATACTATCATACACAAACACACACACACACATACACACACATTTATATTAGAAACATTTACACAGGGACCTGATCCTGCTGATGATTCCTTTCAATCCTTCCCTGGTGATTGTCTTCCATTAATGCTCATTTCTTTACTGTCAACAGCTCTACCAAGTTACACGGGGGAGAAAGTCCATGTGGTTTTTCCTTCCAATATCAAGCATGAATTATTCATATCCATCACAATAACTTAAAAAGAAAGTGGAAGTATTCACTCAGAACATTCCCACAAGCATGGTTTTAGCATTTCTTCTATTAGAGTGTGCAGTGGAAAAAGTTTACTATTTATTAACTAGTTAGCCATCTTAAAAGTCCTTAGGCAAACTCTGTAATGTCTACCTGTGTGCAACTGCTACCACTTTGAATACTGTTTTGAATTCTTAGTAGGTTCAGAATATGTATCTAAAAAAAAGGTTTCTACAGACAATCTAAGGAGTTCAGCTTAAATTGTATGCAATTCTTCCAAGAACTCATGTATCAGAAACATTTTTACTGCTCTGCTAACAATCCAAATCAACCATAGTCAAGAAAAAGAGATAATCAAAGGGAAAAATCAATGGGTCCTCTTGTCATTATTGGACTAAAATTTTAGTTCCCAAAAGACACTTACATTTTGGAACATGTATCACACTTGGGAAGAATGTAAAATTTCCTAACGTGTCTTTGAATACATAATGTTGAAGAACTAATCTGAAGAATAATATAGAATAGTTGTTAAATGTATTCTCCAAGAAGCATCCAAAAGAACAAGCATTCTATGTAAGCAAAATTGTATTGGCAAAGAGGCATTGAACCTGAATTCCAGCTTGACTTACTCCTAAATGAAGCTGCCCTCTTGGTAAAAACAGTAGACTGGACTTCTATTTTTCAACTGAAATCTGAGAATGTTGTACCTTATCTCTCTTCTAGGCTTTTCCAGTTAGAAAGATTATTGTCAATAAAAAATGCCTTTACTAGGTAGTAGCAAGAATTATCACATCATTTACATAGCTATCACATTTATTCCTCAACACAACCTTAACACTTTCAGGCTTATCATAGCCCCATTACATAGCAAGAAACAAAAGTTTTTAAACTTAGAAATTAGAACACAATCACATACATATTAATAAAGATACCCATAAATCAAGACCACTTATCTAAAATTAAGATCAGATATTTTAATTATTCCATTACTCATCTCTAATAATTAATGGTTTCAACATACTGTAACAGGTTCTAACACAAGGATGATAGTTTTAGGTAAAGTTAAAATATTTGAAGTTTGAGTTAATCTTTAAGTACTTTAATTTATTTTCTAATGTAAGGTTTTAGCTGGATATATTTTGAAATACCTCCATTGCTGTTGTTCCATAACCATAAGACTTTAGAGGCTACAGGTGGAGAACAAATTGTTCAAAATAAATTCTAATAACTTTATCAATTCTTAGAATAACCACAATAAAAAGTTGTTATATGCCAATAATTTGTTTTAACTTGACTTTTATTTTAAATGGATATTGTTATAGCATTGCCTATTATTATTCAGAATGCATAGAAGTTCTCAAATTTCAATATGCGTGAGAATCCACTTTGGTTTCCAGTTCCTTCCAAATGTTCTGATTCTTCATTTAGAAATCAACATTCCTTGAACCTACAAACTATATACTTTACCAGTCTCCCACAGGACTCTGGAGCAGATGATCTGCGACTCAAAAAAATCCTTAGTCCAAACTTCCTCATATTTAATATTCCTGAACATTTCCAACAATTCCAACAAAATATCAAGAGCACTGCTGGAAGTCCTTTATTGAGATTTGATGCATTTAGAGTACATTTTGAAATTTTAGGTTGGTCCGCAGGGCCTGCACTTTTCTGACTTTTTCCTGACATTTGAGCATGAGATATTGATTGAACAAACAGTAACATGCTGTATTCAAAATCGAATTCTGATGCACAATTTGTAGCATCTAGTCCTAGAAGTTAATCCACTATAGGTAGTTTACAATCCAAGGGACCCTATAACCCCTGCTACAGTGGAAATTATATTGCAAGGAATTGATTAATAAATGATAGGATTCTTAATGTTTGCCTTGGCTTCTACTTCTGTAGCTCTGATAGTGCTGTTGGGTAATGTTTGGGTTGTGAACTAAAAAGTATGTGCTCAAAACCTACTACATGCTACCTATGAGAGAGATGCAGCTAAGTCCTTTGGTAATGTTTTATAGCCTCAGAAACTCTAAAACACAGTTCTGTTCTGTAGGACTAGCATAAAGTGAATTTGATTTGATTATTTGATGGTGGTTGTGCTTCTCTAGAGACAGAAAAATGTTTCCTTAACCATCCACATAGCCATTCCACTCTCAGGTAGAACACCTTCAGCTTCTCCAGGACAACAGCTCCCAATCAGTTGATATAAACCCTCTCTCTTTCCCTCTACAAACCTTTTCACTCCTTTGCTTGGTAATAGGGTTCTGGACACTCATTATTCCGCCCACTCTGTAAGGCTGGTTCCTTAATACCACACAGGACTTACTAAAATATTAACTATTTTCAGAGCCATTCCTGACCATCCTCACAAGAGAACCCTCTATCTACATCCTCTTTCTTATGACCCTAATTGATTAGATCTATCAGACCCAGCGATACCAATCATAGGACAAGAGTAAGTCTTCAGTTAGACAACTTTCTGCTTCTCCTCTATCTCTTGTAAAGCAAGCATGGAAGGAAAAATCATATAGCCCTGAAATCCACATCCAAACCTACTATTTGCAATTACCTTTTGGCTATCATTAAGATCTAGATGTACTTGCATACTTACAGCTGCCTCCAAACTAAGCCAAAAACAAAGTCATTAATCTTCAAATCTTCAAGTATATTTTTGCACATGGTGATCTCACATGTGTCAAAGTGGATCTGTGCACTACCATATTTTTAATGATTGATCTTTCAGAAATTGATGATCAGGCTTTTCTTCCAAGGCATCTCTGGGATATATTTGTACCTTCACTCTTAGCAGCAACTGAACAGGCTGACACTTGGCTGACATTTGGCTACTGCAGACATTCCCAAAGGATGAACTAGGGGAGTTGTGTCAGGATAACAATATGCTGGCTGGTAGTTTTGAGTTAAAATCAAATCAAACATCATGCATCAGACATGTTGAGGTGTTATAGCTCCCACACAATACCAGCTCTAGCATTACATAAAGACAGTTTCATTTCTCAGGTGAAATATAAGTGGAATATTTATAAAAGACTGACAATTTGATTAATGAATATTCTTCCATTCATGAATTGCTATTTTAATGTTAGCTAAATGTTATCTGTAGTCTCCTCAAGTGGAATTCTGATGTAAAAAAAAGCAGAAATGAGAGAAGAAGAGGTGTTGGACAGAAGACTACAGAGAAGAGGTACACAGAAGGACGGAGATGGGAAGAGACGAATAGAAAGAGTAACAAGTTCTTACTAGAAACAAGTGTTCTCCAAGAATGACTCCTATTGCCCACTAATATTTTCCTACATTTAGTTGCAATTTTTTCATGTTGCCTCTTTGCATGAGAGCATCATAACTTTTACATCTCTTATACATCTATTAAATATACTACAGTACTTCAATTATTTGCTAGCTAGTTCAGTTATTACTTCTTCATGTTCATTCAACCTTAACTCCTCCCCTTGAAACAAACAAAAACAGTTAAAGAATGACTTTTTTTTAAAAATGACTTTCCTGAAAAGAAGTTTGTGTGTATGTCAACATATTAAAATATATATAACATATTTGTATGTGTTTCTATGCCATAACTCCACTTCGTATTTTGAGATATTTCAATTAATTAATTGAGATTCAATTATACATTGAGAGGTCTATTTTCCTTTGGCAACCTATTGGGAAGTCAGTCGATGTACAGCATTCTTGTTTACATTCTTTTAGTCTTCTAGTTTTCAGAATCTATATATACTATATACTATATACACATATAAATAGTATACTTACATTTTTCTTCCAGCATCTGCTTCTTTCCATGTGTATTTGTATTGTTGCATATATCTGTGGCATTAACATTGTTTTTAAGTGTATTGGCTTATTATCATGTAATTTTTCTGGTCCTGAATTTTCCTTGCTTCATTATATGATGCATCTCTGGTTTATGGATATTTCAAGATTTATATTATGAAAAAATATAATAAAATTCATATGTTCTTAATGTGAAAATAAAACACCTAGAAGAATAAATTTTAAAATAAAATATTTTCATTCTCTGCTCATTTCCCATATCTACTCTATGATTAAGAGCAAGTTTCTTAGTATCATCAGACATCCATTTTGATCTTTTCTTTCTTTCCTATATTTCTAATGGCAACTTAATTTCTTAAAGTATGATGTTCTTGATATCATCTCACTGATCATTATATTGTATTGTCATTAGTTTTCTTATCAAATCTGTTCTTGATATGTTCTTTAAATTCATGTGGCACATACTCAAGATTGTATTTTGGCTCTTGGTGAGTTGTTTCAATTTTTTCAGTTTCAAATCCACCTTATATACATGCAATTGATTATCTGTTCAACAATTGACTTCGGGCCTCATTTTAATTACATATATTGAGATTTTCCATTATTTCTTCCCACAGATATAGGCCATTTCATTTGTGTGTACTCCATCTGGAGAAAGCCATATGCATAGTCATTATTTTCAGTATTTAAAAAGGGCATTTACACATAGTAGTTAAGCCAAATAGAAGAAAAAGAGTTGAGAATAAAATTTCAAAGGGCAGTTTGAGAAGACAAAATGATATAAAGAGATGTGTAAAGATCCAGTGTACAAAAACCAAAAAGAAAGAACATGGTCATCATATCTTAAGTTGAATGAACTGAAGACAACTGTCAAACCTCCAGTTGCAATTTTGAAAGATTCAATTAGAAAAATATTGAATGATGCATAAAACAACAAAAGAAGATGGAAAGAATAGACAGAGCCACTAAACCAAAAGAGCTACTTGACATTAAGCCATTTCAAGAGGTAGTATTAGGATCAAGAACTAATGGTACCGATAGGTAGCTAGTGTAGGGAATGGGGGCATCCATTAGAGGTCAAAAACGATGGCACTCTGCACATGCTTAAAGATCCAGGTTTCCAGCCAGCAATGCTAAAGCTGGGTTGACTCACCTAAGTCAGGTGAACTAAATTCAGCTAATGAGGTGGACCAGGGTCCTAAACCACACCACCGCGCTGGAGAATTGAAAGCACCAAGTTTGTGGCTCTGGTGAGCTCTTTCCCAGTGGCTGCTCTGCAATGTAGCCCAGCCTGGCTGGGCCTGGAGAGCATCTCTCTCTCAAGCAGTTTCCAGGCTGGCAGACGGGGGTGAGGGATCTCCTGGGTGCCGATGTGCACCTGAAAGAAAGTTCTTTAACCTTCATAAAGCTTTTTGGATCACAAACCAGGTTTCAGCTAAATTCTTTTTTGTGTGGAGCCAAAGACCAAACTATATTTCTATTCCCCAGATATCTTACAGTACTGGAGGAAAAAGTCCAAGCTACACTTAAGGCATCAGACAAAAACAAGACTTAAAGAATTACTGGAGGAAGATGGTGAAGGTGTGACACTCATCAGAGGGAATCCACAGGAGATTGGCCTGGGGAAAGTGTCTGAAAGAGAAATTCAGCACTACCAGATCACTGGAGAATCATCATAAAGATAAGTAGGCACAGATTTGAGGGGCTGGGGGCTTTTGGCTTGCCACATTGAAGTCCAGGCCCAAGCCGCTGCTGGGAGGTTTGGAACTGGCCCAGAGATATTGTCTTCTCAGATAGGTCAGGGCAGAGATTAAACCCTTGTGCCCCCCTCCCCCGCTCCGCACTCAGGGATTTGGGCTCCCCTTTGGGGGTCACATTCTTTTCTTTGCACCCCCTCCCCCAAGCTGCGGTTTGGTTTTGGAAGGTTTGGTTTCTTGGTGTTAACTCGGGTTTTCCAGTTTGGCTCACAGGCCAGACCCCTCCCCTTAGCCTAGGGCTATTAGACCTGCTACACCCAGCTGGGAGAGCCCCACCCTGTGCAGTGTGACCTGAGGCTGGAGAAGCCCACCCACCCTCCACCTGGGCATTTTCCGCCCAATTTCTTACAGGGGAATTCCAGCCCTTGTGTTTGGGGAGAGCTTTTTTCCTCTGGGGGTCCATCTGACTGAGGAATTTTCCTCCTGTCTGCCTTGTGCCTCATGGGACCCAGGGCGGTTCCAACAGCACTGGCCTGAATTCTGATTTGCTGCAGGAACCACAGTCCGACCTCCACAGAGATCTGTCTGATCAGGTGGTTCTGTCCATGATTCATGGTCCTCTACTCAGGAGTGGGTAGCCCACCAGCCTTCCCAGGCTCTACCCTTGCAGTAGACATCCCGCCACACCCCCTGCAATGCCCCAGCACTCTCATTTCTCTTAGTTTCACTTTCAGTTTCAGGGAGATTCATGAGTTTAAGGAAAACAGGGAAATGTGCAGGCTCACTCTCTTTTGTAGAAATTCAGGGATTACAGAGGAAACTACACTAGGGCCGTTGATATTTTCGGCGACAAGTGAGCAGTGAATTTGGCAAACTTTCTTTATATTTCTCAATCAGGACTCTTCCTATTAGGGCCATCAGGAAACTTAGCTTCTGCAGCTTGCTGTTTCTCAGTTCACTGATGCCTCCAGCAGGTTCTTGTCTCGCAGATCAACATCGCTCCCTACATCTTCATTTTCATGAATATTGTTGTCATGGAAGTTCACATGTTTCACCACAGAGTTGCTTCTATGAGTTTAATGAGCCTCTGTGCAATGGTGCTTCCAGCACTTTCATATCTCTTAGTTTCACTTTAAGATCTAGAGATTCATGAGTTTAAGGAAAATAATGAATTGTACAGGCTCACTCTCTATCGGCAAAATTCAGGGATTATGTGAGCTTCTATGACAAAAATTGAAAATCAAGAATGTTACTTTGAGGATTATGGTGAGCTTGACCCAAACCATGGTGTTTTGAAATGCCTCATATGCATGTGAAAGTTGGATATTGAATAGGAAGACCGAAGAATAGATGTTTTTAAATTGTAGTGCTAGTGGAAAGATAGTGAAAGCATCATTGTCATAATTAGGCTTATTGTACCAACCTAGTCAATAGGAATATATGGGATCAATCAGGAAGTTGTTTGATTGGAATGCAAAGAGATAAATGTCTCTGTGAGGGCTTTTCCTCTAGCTCTCCGGTGATTGGAACAGTGTGCTACTGCCGTGCCTCACTGTGTGAGCTACACTACCTATGCATAAAGCCAATCTGTGGATCATGTTCCTAGAACATCAGGCTCCTTCGAGACCTGCTTCACCACGCTGTTGGTGTATAGATTGCTTGAGCTTGAGGTTGGTGAATCTTGTGGCCTTGCATTGCTTGAGTTTGAAATCCCATCTGGTTCAGATTTGCTAAACTTCCAAACTGCTAACTGTTGCTGACCCACCCTGCTTTTTCCTTCCTGTAGGCTGTCTCTGCCTGCCTTGCCAGAAGAAGGACTCTGCTGTCTGCTTCCTAACCTTGGACCCAGCAGCCCACATGAAATGAAGGACTTTTAGTATATTAAATGTTTCACAGAAATGAGTTAAATTGAGCACTCTTTACTGCTATGTAGAATTATTAGCTGTTATAGTCCTTCTCACTGTATAAACATATGTATGTAGTATGTAATCTATATATGTAATTTAATTATCCTGATTTTCTCTAGAGAACCCTTCCTAACACAATCATGAAATGCTAAAAGGGCAATCAATCAGTCCCTGAAGAAAGACACCATCCTAGATAAAGGAGAGAAGCAGTGATAAAAGGAAAAAGGGACACCATTTGAATTCACCTAGAAGTACCTCAGAAGAAGTATCTATTGATAAACTTCAAGATATTAGCCATTGAAAATCCTATGGATCCTAATTTTATGCTCATCTTGTTGACATTTAGAACTGACCTGACATTATGTTAATTATATCACCTGTCTTATTTTCTTTAAAATACTTTCTTGCTTCGAAATTATAATTTTAAAATTTATTTTTCAACTTATTTGTTATTCCTTTCCTAAACTCCATCCTTGGACAAATATGAAGTCTAAGGGACCAGGGGCCATACAGGTGGTTTGTCCATTATATTCCACCAACTAAATTAATGCAGGAGCAACATGAGTTGGTTCTCAATACTAATAAAAAAATTACACAAATAAAAAATGGAATCAACTGATTAATGTAATTATATCATTTCATGGCAAACTTAGACATCAATCTTAGGAATAAATGTTTAGCTTTGAAAGAAAGCACACACAGGTATTTTTTTTTCTAGATGTTTGACATTGAAGGAAAGAGAGAATAACCTAGCTGGAAATATAATTTAAAGAAAAAAATCAGACTAAAATTATATTATTTAAAGGAATTACTTCACTATCATTGCACATCATTTTAGTACTTAAATTTAGGGAAGCAAAAAAAAAGAAAATTAAAGTAAAAAGCAAGAGAAAGTGTATTTTACTTTCTATGGGCTACCAAGTTACATTGGCATATGTCCCTCCCAGTTGGGAGCATAGTTCCTACTTTTTTGTTATTATTTTTTGAAGTGTTAGTGTTGTGTTTTGCTGTCTTTGCAAAGAACCCAGAAAACCAACTTAAATTATTTGTTTTGTAATGAGTCCTCAAATCTTTCTACTTTGAAATAAAAAGATCAATGATACTTTCAAAATTCAAAATTAGTTTTTAAATATATGCACATGACTAATCTTGACAAATTTATGGCATATTTTCAAGAGAAAGGAAGGCCATTGTGCACATAGTGTGATATCTAATGGTGGTCTCTTTAACTTTCTCCTTTCTTCTATAGCAATATGAAGCTAAAATGTACTCTGCCCATCTGTCAAAACCAAATTCAATATCTTTTTAGACATTTTAATAAATTACAATCATTCATTCTGCTGAAGATTAAGCTGAACTGTTGCCCTTTAATAATAATAAAAAAACTTTAATAAAATCTCTCCTGAAAAGATTCATGTTGTCAAGTCTTATCTTAGGTTTTTGGTTTCTTTCTTTTTTTTTCTTTTATTGAAACTAGGTAATTTAAAATGACAGGAATCACTGTTATTGTAATATCTTCATTTGATATGATCTTTTCCTCTAAGAGCTTATAATGCTTTCATATACAATGTGGTTATTTATCAGTAGATCAGTGGACAAGGTAGAAATTGGTTCTTATCCCATATCCTTTCATGTTCTAAAATTATTTAAGCAGCTCACATAGGTATATTAATTGGTCCAATGGAGAAAAAAAGAAGATGGTGCTGTCATGAGCTACAGGAGATTGAACCTTAATGTTACATAATCTATGGTTGCAGTATGAACATCAAAACATATGGAAAATTGTTTAAAGCCACTGAAATCTGGGACTATTTTCTTCTACAACATTAACTTATCCATCCTGAACATAGAGTATAAAAATAATTGCTTATATAAATAACTATCTTGTATCATCTACAAAATTTTAGCTTTTGATAAATTTGAATCTAATTTCCAACTCATAATCATTGAATAGGTAGAACAAAATCCAAAATCTTTCATAGTTTCCATTTCTTAATCTTTTCAATAGATAGTATACATATTTTGAATGACTCTAAGAGTTCATAGAAAATTGTGTCTACTTACTAATATCTAAAATTTAAGTCCAGATGTTATTATAATCACTAGGTGCTGTTGAGTTAGCTCTAACATATCAACACCAGAATATACATAGCACAGGAGAATGAAACACTGTCCTGTCCTGTGCCAGCCTCACAATTGGTTAGTTTAAACCCATTATTGCAGCTACTCTGTAAACCCCTCAATGAAGGTGAATATCTTATTACACTGAGTAGAGTAGATTTTGCACTAATAGATTATATTTAAAATATCTAAAAACAATGTCCCCAATAAAATTGGTTAGTACAGAGTCTGCAATATCCAGTGCAATAAGGTATCTTTAATAAAAGAGGTCAATTGTTAAATTATGTGTCACCTCTTTTACTAAATTTTGCTTCTGCCTTTTGAAATTCTGTAATTCTAAGTCTATAATTCTCGGTTTCTACCACGCTGTGGTTTCTTAGTCATATTAGTTTTATAATTTTTAACTATGTTGTTCTTAGTTGCCGTTGATTTGACTCAAACTCATAGTGACCCATGTATAACAGAAGTAAACAATGCTGAGTTCAATTTTGGAGCCAATAAGCCTTGGCATAGTGGTTAAGAGTTGGGCTGTGATCCTCTAGGGTGACCATGGAAAACTACTAGTCACTCTGGGGCAGAAAGATGCGAATTTCTATTCCTGTAAAGAGTTTCAGATTGGGGGGAAAAAAAAAAAGAGAAGTCAGCATTAATTCAATGGAAGTGAGTCTAATTTGGTTTCTGTGTATTTTGAATATGCTTCAGCATAGGGGCTCATATTTCAGCACTTTATCAATCAATGTTCTGTTTTAATCCATAGGGTCTACCGTAGTCTAGAATTTTCCACTGAAACATTTCCACCATGAGTGACCCTGTTTATATCTGTAATGTAAGTGACATACTTAGGTTTTTTAAATCACTTTATTGGGGTGCTGCGTTAGTCCAGGTTTCTTGCTGCCTCAGGATAGGTCAATGTGACTTTTCCTCAGGGGTTCCTTGCAGGGAGCTAGCTTTTTCAGTCAAGTCTCTCAAGCAGTGAATGCTATCAGAAGAAAGTCTCCAAGGAAGTAAACCAAGGGAGGTGGTGTCTCTGCCTCCAAGAAGGAATTATCACATTTCCCAGAATTCTCAGGAGAATGCCCATGCCCACAGAGGTCTCATTGGCTATCTCCAGATTGACAGGCTAGATTCCACCCCTACACTCTTAATTCTCCAATTGACACCTGATTAGGTGAATTCCATAGACCACTCCCCATCAATTTGATACTTTCACAGTAACCAATTATAATTTTCAAACAGACACCAATAAAATTATATATGTACCTAAGAGGATAAAACTAAAATACATACAATTCAACATGTGCCACCCTCATTTAAACATAACGTTTTATTAATGAAGCAAACAACAAATATATTATGCCTTACAGTTGCAGTTAGGTAATACCCATACCTTAATCCTATAATCCTATGAATATATATTCACCCCCATCTATGAAAGTTTGTAAGCCAACCACTTTGTGCCTTTATTCTCCCACTTGGGGTATCCAATTACTATATTGTCCACTTACATCATCCCAGTGCTCTGAGGAAACATATTTTTCAACATGAATCTTCATTCCAGAAGTCCATGTCCATCAACAAAGTCAAATCAGGAGAGGCCATCCATAAAATCTGCAGCAATATATATCAGTTCACAGGTTCAAATAAGTTCTCTTCATCTGGTTGGGTTTTGGCCAACTCAATAGGGGCTGCCTCTCTTAGTCTCACCAGGGTGTCCATTTGATCACCTTCCTTAGACCATGGTCCCATCACAAATCCTCAACAACCCTAGCTATCTCATGCTAGGTCTTGAAATTCAGACCAGTCAACCCACTCTAGCCTTTTTCTTGAATCCCTTGTAAACCAGGTCCTCAGGTATTAGTGGCAAGACTTAACTGTCTCTTTATTGCTGCATTTCTCCCACTTCTATTCAAAAAGTAGATTCAGGTGGTCACCTAGCAATCATTGCATCCTGCCACAGACTTCCTTTAACATTCAGTCTTAGAGAGGAGTTTTCTAATTGGTTCTAGATTTTTTCAGCTTCTGGCATGAACCACTGGTTCAGCTCTGAAGAGTTCTTTTTTTCCTTCAATCTGTCAATCTTGCTCTTAAGCAGATTTCTTGAAATGTAAATATCCTGAGTGGGTGGGGCTAATCTCTTCAGAGTCTTCTTTCTATGTATAGCCTAAATCCATCAAATTAATGATCTGCGGCAAGTGGGTTTACAAGCTCTCTATTTTCATACTTTCCCATATTTTTTCTAGCAATCATTATTATCAATAATAATAGGAGGGAATCAGTATAACAAAGTAGAATTAGATACTAAACTCAATTCTTAAAACAGTCAAGTTCAATCCTCATTTAGCTTATCTAAATTATTATCTAAGTAATTCTATTTTTACAAAAATATGGAACTAGGTCTCTGGAGTTATCAAACCAGATCTGTGCTTTCTGTCAGCATTTTTGCCCTTCTGTCAGCCATTTTCTGTAAGCAGCATAGATTCTGAGAAATTCAAATGATGATTTCTACCCGAGCTCAAAATATACATCAGCAACATTCATTTTGGTTATTTCATAAAGGAATAACCAAAGACAGCATCCAAACAAGAGAATCAAAACTTTAACTTTTATTTGTTTCTAGAGACAAACTTTTGTTTGTTTTCATAGTGTTTCTAGAAAACAACTCAGTAAATGGCCAGGGTGTGTCTGACTTCTGACTAGCCAAAGAAGAAACACTACTATGAGGCAGAAGTCAGACATCTATTCTCCATCATTCTGATTTGTTTCAACAGTACTACTCTCCCCAGGTACCATACTGTGTTATTCTGGGTTTCTTGCTTCATCAGGATAGGTCCATGTGGCTTCTCCTCAGGTATGTCTCACAGGAAACCATCCTTGTCAGTCGAGTCTCTTAGGCAGGAGTGTTATCTGTAGAAATTCTCCAAGAGAACCAAGAGAGATAGTGTTTCTGCCTCCAAGAAGGAATTACCACATTTCCCAGCATTTCCAGGAGCAGGCCATGCCCACACAGAGGTCTCATTGACTATCTCCAGATTGACAGGCTAGACTAGAGCCCTACAATATTAATCCCCAAATTGACACCAGAATAGGTGACTCCCACATTGGCTCTTAAAATTCCTGCAAGAATCCAGCACTGAATTGTATTAAGCACACATGTATATACATTTTGATTGTTATTTCCAAAACTTTTTCTTTTTACTTGAGCCTTAGTATCTCTTTTGTCCCCTCCCTCCACACCTTCCACCCTTGTGAATCCTTCATCAATTACATATTATTATTGTTATTTCAAAGCTTATACAGTCTGTTGTCTCCCTTCACCCACTTTTCTGTTGTTCATCACCCTTGGGGAGGGCGCCTATATATTTGACTCTGTGATAGGTTCCCACTTTTTCTCCCTCTCTCCATCTCACCCATCCCCCTCCTCTCATGATATTGCTATACTCACTATTGTTTCTGAGAGTTTGTCTGTCCTGGATTCCACGTGTCAAGAGCTCAGATCTGTACCAATGTTTATTCTAGTCTAGCTGGATTTGGAAGATAGAATTAAGTCATGGTAGTGGGGTGGGGAAGCATTCAGGAACTAGAGGAATGTGTCTTTTTTGGTGCAATACTGCACCTTGATTGAATAGCCTTTTCCTTGTAACCCTTCTGTGAGGCCATGTCCAATTTTCTACAGATGGGCTGTGGGTCTCCATTCCAACCTCCCTTGTTTGCATTTATATAATTGTTTGGGATCTTTGGGTACCTGATACATGAGTCCATCAACACCTCATGATCACACAGGCTGGTGTGCTTCTTCTATGTGGTCTTAGTTCCTTTCTTGCTAGATGACTGCTTGTTTAACCTCAAGCCTTAAAGACCCCAGACATTATGTTTCTTTATAGCTAGACACTATCTGCTTTCTTCACTATTGCTCATGCTCCCATTTTGTCTTCGGTGGTTATGAAGGCAAGGTGATTATCAATGAATGCCAGATTATTAGAACAAAATATCCTTCTGTTTAGGGACATATTAAATATAGGTCCAAAGTCTGCTATCTCAACACTTAACATATAAATATAGGTACATTGACCTCCATCCCTTTCATTATAAATTAATATATTTGTATATTACATGTCAATAGCTGTACCTCTATAAATAGCATTTGCCTCCTATTTCTTCCCTCTCTTTCCTTTCACCTTCTTCTTGTCCCACTATCATGCTCACCTTCCATTTGGCTCTCAGTAATTCCTCTTGGATTCATTACATTTGATCAATCCCTTCCTGCTCTATAAACCTCTTGCTCTTCCTTTATCCCAGAGTTTGTTGACTCCCTGTTTGCCCTCTACTCTCCCTCCTCTTTCACTTCCCCCAGAACCACCAATCTTGTTTTCTCCTCATGAGTGTTTGTCCTGCCTTTCTTATATAGATAGATACAGAGAAGGGGCGGGGGTGGGGGGGTGGGGGGGCGGGAAACACACTGATAAATAAATAGTTTCAGATCTGTCTGCTGATCTTAATAAATGTTTTCCAATTAGGTCTTTTGAGATGACAAATGCTGTCTCCCAAGTTACAAGTCTATTTTCAGGATTCCTTGAGTCTTTGTTATTTTCTCCCCATGCTGCCATGTTGCACTTTCTTCACATTTTGCCTCACTGTGCGTGGAACAGACTGGCCATACTTTTAAAACAGTGTCTCCAGTGCTGTCTCCCATAGCACTATAGGTCAGTGAGGAGGAGTCCCTTCTGATGGTGGGGTCAGCTTTATGTTCCCCTCTGTGAATTGGCTGCTCTGCGCCCAGAACTCGGTGGTGAGGTACTCTGTCTCTCTGTCTCTTTCTTAGTTTGCATCTGTGTGGTCTGGACAGATCCACCACTATCCCTGAGCTATATCTTTAGGACTGTCCTCTGTATTTCATTCTTCTGGGGAGGGGGTAGGACTGTCCTCTGTATTGCATTCTTCTGGGGAGGGGGTCAACATAGCTCAGCTTAGGCCCAGCCCAGTCATCCTCTCTGTTATTTCAAAGCTCTGTGCTGGTATGTGGCTCTGAGGTTTACTGTTCCAGGACAGGGTCTGGTCCCTCTTTCCCTTTCCTGTGGAGACATAAGCAATATCCTCTCCATGGATGTATTGGTGTCCAGTTCCCCCATTGCTCTGGTTTTTTATTTTCTTTTTATCCCCACTTTCCTCCTCTTTTTTAGTTGGTTGCCATAGGCATCTCAAGGTTGAATCTGAACACAGAAAAAGTGCCTGAACTTTGACATGGGTTTTATGCACTAAGTAGTTTACCCTCTATGCCCAGTGAATTTTTTATGCTTACCTCAGTGGACTCCTGTTGTTCCTTTGTACTTGATTAACTTCACTTAACTTAATTTCTTCCAACTCTTTCCATGAGATGATGTGTTTCATGTGTTTACCACTGCTCATAGGACTCCATTGTATGTATAGACCAGAGTTGCTTTGTTTTGTGTTTTGTTTGTTCTTTAGACCAGGGTTTTTTCATCCACTCTAGAGTTGATGGAAATTTCTATTCTTGACAATTACTTGTGATTGTGAACTGCATGTGATGAACATTAGAGTGCAGATGTCTGGTCTTGGTCTGTTTCTTACTTCTTGTGGGTATATACCTAGTAGAGGGATAGTGGAATCATCTGGTAGCTCAATTTACATTTATGTTAGGTATCACCAGATCAATTTCCATAGTGGCTGCACTTACCCACAGAACCACCATCACTGAATGAGAGTTCCTATCTCACTATACTCTCTCTAGCACTTGTTGCTTTCTGATTTTTTTTATTGGGCTGTCTTTGAGGGCGTTAGGATGTATCTCATAGTTATTTTAGTTTGCATTTTTCTTGTGGCTAATGATCAGGAACATTTTCTCACATATATATTGGCCATTCAGATTTCTACCTTTGTGAAACTTATGTTCATGTCTTTTCCCAATTTTTTTAGTGGCTCTTTGCTTTTTTTTTTTTTTTCATGTTGTAAGCTAGCAGAGGATTGTAGACTTTCAGAATAATCCCTTTGTCTGATGTGTCTTTGCTAAAGATGTTTTGCCAGTCTTTGGGTTCTCTTGTTACTGTGTTTTGATGTGCACAGGTGTTTCTGGTCAGTTTGTCTCACTTGTCAATTTGTGCTTCCTTTATATTTGTGTCCTTCCCTATTGCTGATTGTCTGTGTATTCCCTGCACTGAAGTTCTTAGATTTGCCCCAATTCCCTCATTGATGACTGTAATAGTTTAGGGTTTTAAATCGAGGTCTGTGATCCTCTTTGACTTTATTCTTGTGCATGGAATGAGATGAAGGTCTTGTGTTTTAGTCCGGGTAGACTAGAGGAACAAATTCAAGGACATGCATATGGATATAAAGAATGGGTTTATATTCAAGAGGAACAGGACATTAAGAGAACATCCCAGCCCAGTCCAGCTCAAAGTCACAAGTCCGATATTAACCCATATGCCCGAAATTAGTCCACAAAGTCTCCTTCTGACTCATGAAGTCACAGGTCAGTGGGTACAGAGTCCTGGCACCAACAGGGGTTTCCCCATGGTTCCTCACTTCCAGGGCTCAGGGTCCGTCAACAGCATCCCATGGTGGCAGAAGCAATTCATCGCTGGCAGAGGCCTCCATGTGGCTGCCCCAGCCTCAGAGGTCCGGCCCCAACAGGGCAAAGCTGTGTGATCTGTCCACCGGCTACTCCAGCCTCCCAGATGCCGCCATTCTCTGTTGCCTGTGGTTAACCATCTCTGAAACTAACTCCCAACAACTGGGGGAGATAGCTTCTCATCTTCACGAGGGAATTATCATGAGATTTCCTAGGAGTCTCAGGTGAAAGCCATGCCCACACAGAGGCCTCATCGGCTACTCAAGGGCTATATCCAGATTAACAGGCTAGACTCCACCCCTACATTTCAATCATAAAATTAACATAAGTACATGACTGCCACATCTTGCTTCACTTTTTTCTAGTAAATATCCATTTTTTTCACCATTTGTTCAAGAGGGCATCTACTTCCCATTTTATATTTTTGGGCCACTACGGAAGATCAGTTATCTGTACAGCTTTTATTTCTGGATTTTCTGTTCTTTTTCATTAGTCTGAGTATTTGTTGTTATACTAATACCATACTATTTTGACCACTATGGCTGTGAAATAGTTGTTAAAGTCAGGTAAAGTAAGACCTCTAATTTTGCCCTTCTTGTTGAGGTGTTTCCTCCTAATTTTGAGTTCCTTCTCTCTTCTTATGAAGTTGGTAGTCAGATTGTCCAATTTCTTGAAAAAATATGTTGGTATTTATGTCAGAATAGCATTAAATTTATTAAGTGCCTTGGGTAGGATTGACATATTTACTACATTGAGTCCTCTGATCGATGAGCATAGGGTATTCTTCCATTTATGGAGATCACTTTTGATTTCTTTTAATAGCGCCCTATTGTTTTCCCTGTACAAATCTTTTGGGTGTTTTTGTTAGGTATATCTCTAGACATTTCAAGTTGTGCTTGCGATTGTGAAGGGTACTTCTTTTTTGATCTCCTCTTTTGTGATCTTGTCCTATGTATATAGCAATCCATTATTTATTCATTTTATATCCTGTAACTCTGTCATATTCCTCTATTACTTTCACCTCTCCTCTTATGGAGCTTTTGGGAGTTTCATTATAAAAAATTATATCATCTGTGAGTATTAATAGTTTCACCTCTTCTTTCCTTTACCTTATGTTGTTAGCTAGAACTTCCAGTATGACATTGAATAAAAGAGGAGGCAAGGGGAATCTTGTCTGCCCTCCCCCCCTCCTTTTTAATGGGACTATTTTCATCTATTTTCCATTGACTAATACATTGACTTTTGGTTTTTCATATATGGTTCGTATTATGTTGTGGTAGTTTCTTTCCATTTCTATATTCTTTAGTGTCTTAAATAGAAAGGAGTGTTGGATATTGTCAACTGCTTTTTCCTGTGTCTCCTGGTATTGCCATGTGGTTCTTAGATTTTTTCTTGGCAATGTGACAAAAATATTGATGGACTTTTGGATGTGATTCCATCCCTGCATCCCTGGAATGAAATTCACTAGGTCATGATGAAATATTTGTTTTACATACTTTTGTATTCTCTTGACCAATATTTTGTTAACAATTTTTGCATTGATATTCATTAGAGAGATGTCTATGGCCATACCACCTTGAACTTCTCTGATATTCATTAGAGAGGTTGGTAGTTCTCAATTCTTATGGGATACCTGCCTGCTTTTGTCATTAGTGTTATGCTAGTGTCATAGAAATAGTGTGGGAATTTTCCATTCTTTTCTATGCTCTGGAAGGGTTTGTGTAGGATTGGTGTCAGAGCTTTCCCATATGTTTCATACAATTCTTCTGTGATGCTATCTGGCCTGGGGCATTTTTTATTTAGTAGTTCCTTGATAACCTTATCTATTTCCTCTATTGCTATGAGTATGTTAAGGATCTTGATGTCCATCTGGATAATCTAGAGAAGAATTGTTTTTCTAAATATTTGTTGCTGTATTTCAAGTTGTTGAATTCATTGGAGGCATTTGTATAACTGAATTACCCTCTTAAATTCATTATGGTCCATTGAATTTCCCATATCATCCCTAATCCTGGCTATTGATCTTTATTTTATCCTTTCAGTGCTTAGGTTTGTCAATGGTCTATCGATTCTGTTAATCCTTTAAAAGAACCGGGTTTTTTTTTCTCTCTCTCTCTCTCTTTTTTTTTTCTCTGCATTGATTTGGTCATCATTTTCTTATTTTTCCACTAATCTATCTCTGCCTTGACTTTTAAAATTTTCTTTTCTTTTGTTATTAGTGGAATTAACCTGTTGACTCTGCTGTAATTGCTGGAGGCTTTGTGACAGGGCATCAATCATAAGACTCTCTTCTTTTTTAATGTGTGTGTGCATTTCTTGCTATTAAACTTGCTCTCAAAAGTTTTGGTTTGACAGTGGCATATTTTTCTGCACTGTAACAACTTGTAAGCCACCTAGTATGACAAACTGAAAGATTGGTGGTTGTTCTCAATTATATTTAATTCCAATTCATAGAGACTCTGTGAGACATAATAGAATTAGCACTATAAATTTTCAATACTTTAACCCCCCTTTACAAAGAATAACTCATTCTATTGGGGGCTCCTACATATAACGATCCATACATCCATTCTATCAGACAGATATATACAAATGGTTTTTTTTTTTTTGGTTGCCATCAACATTTTCAAAGCATTATCTTCCTCTTTGAGCCCTCTGTTAAGATTGTAACTCTTTATGGAAGTAGAAAGCCTCATCTTTCTCTTGAGTGGATGGTGCATTTTAAGCTAATCACCAAGTGGTAAGCAGTTCAAAGAGTTACCCATTATGCCACAAGGGCTTCAGTGGTAACTAGGAGCTATCCTTTTATCATAAACTGTGATCTATACTTCTTAACTCTTTGGTTCTCTCCATAGAATCAGTAGTTAATCCTCACTCTTGATCTTATCTATAGCGGATTATCTACTTTCATATCTTCAAAGGTCCTGAGTTTGGTTCCCTCCCACTGATGTTTCTTCTCATGTTTAGAAAAAGGTCTCCTTATTTCTTCATAGTTCTATGTATCTGATTTCTTTGAATTTTATTTTTTATATTGATCTGCTAGTTTTCACTATAAATCATTAAGAGAGTAATGATGGTCTTTTTGTTTTACAGGAAAATTTTCCAATATACTTTGCTTTAAATTTTGATGAATTACTTGGGCAGCATTATATGCTTTCCTGTGTTGAAAACTGTGCTTTCTTTTTAAAATATTGCAGTAAATTTAAGAAAATGCTTACTTTAGATTTAAAAGTTCCCTTGGTTCTACCATAGGATAGTTTCACTATTATCAATTTGGTATATAGTTTTTAGGTTTTTATATTTTGGGTCAATAATGTTTCTTAATGGAAAACAATATCATCTGTTCTACTATGTGACATTTGGCAGGCAAGTAGTATTAAAATTCTAGCCTCATTTTACTCATCTGTAAAATGGAAATTATATTAAGTGAATTATTGCTGTGTATATATTAGGGAAGTTTCACATATTAGGCAGATTCCATTGCCCATTACATAGAAAATACAGAACGTATTTGCTCTAGCTATTTTTATATTTTAGTTATTATGCTTGTCATTGATTTTCAAACTTTGTCATTTAAATATGTCCATTTTCCTTGACCCTACATTAGCTATCAATGCACGTTTACTGGATCTTGTGACACATCCTTTTGATATTGACATTAATGTAAAACAACATTTTCCCAATTGATTTAGGACCATCAAATTGAAATATTTGATTGTGAAAAGGAAGACAATACATAGCAGTTACATAAAAATGAATGGACCATCATATGCTATCTAGCTTATTCAAACTCTTAGTGACCCTATGGGATAGAGTAGACCCGCCCCCTGTGTGTTTCTAAGACTAAATCTTTGTTGAGTAGAAAGTTTCCTCTTTTTCTGGTTGTTTTGAGCTGCTGTCTTTTGAGCTAACACCCAAACCTGTAATCTCCTTTGTCACTAGGGCTCCATGGATGGACCATCAGAAAATAATCATTATGTTGAAAATTATTGGCAAGGGAGTAAAATATAAAATAGGTTATCATAATTGCATATTTTATTGGGTATTAGAATAACACCTTTTTTCCTTTTGCAAGTATATGCTTCACATATTTCACCATTTATTTTTAATGGCAGTTAAATATCTGGTGTTGGTTGAGACTATTAAGAGTAAAGGGTGGAGTTTAGCCTGTCAGTCAGCCACAGCTTGATGACCTCATTTGGAGGTGCAATGAAAATAATAGTTCATTAAAGGTGGGGCACACAGACTCTCCCTGCGACACATTCCTGTTGGCAAGTCACACGAAGTTATGCTGACAGTAACCAGAGCTTTGGAGCAGGAGGAGTCACATGAAGACCAATGCCAGCACCAAGACCAATGCCACCACCTCTGGATCCTCAAGACTCTCCACCCACTGCTCTGTGATCTTCCTGTACTCAGCATCATTGCATGTGTTGTGTGAGTGTGAAGAGGAATTTTGCAGACTGGTATTGGACATAAGGATTAATACTAGATTTATGGACTTTATCTGAACTGGACTGGGATGCTTTCTTAATATATCATTGCTCTTTGATACGCATTTCTCTCTTACACACATATGAGTATCCCTGAATTTGTTTCTCTAGCTAACTTAGACTAACACATCATCTTATCTGAACCATAGAAAAGTCTTGCAAATTGACAGATAGCATAGTTGACCCTTGAACATGATGGGAATTAGGTGTGTTGATGCCCATCCCATGTCCTGGCAGTTAAAGATCTACATATAATGTTGAACTCCCCTAAAATGTAACTATTGTAGACCAGAAACTGCATTCATAGCATATGTAGTCGAATAAACACACATTTTGTATGTTCTAGTATTATATATTGCCCCCATATAAAAGCTGCATTTTTAACATGAGATAAAAAAGTATTTCACGGAGCTGAGGCCTGGTGGCGTAGTGTTTGTGCACAGGACTGCGGCCCACTGGGATGGAGGTTCAATTACAGCAATAGGGCTGGGCCTCCTACTCCCACCACGAGAGATCAGTGATGCCCCCCCCAAAAAAAAGCAAAAACAAAACGAAAACAACAACAGCAACAATTATTTCACACACACACACACACACAAAGGTGTGTAGTTTTCACACCTGCTGGTGCAGCTCTGAATAATGGTCATTCTTTTGGATCCATTTATCTTGAAATAATTGGTCACCACAGCTGAAGATCTCTATATACACTACATAATAAGCAATTAAACTTTTCTGTGTCATGTCTTGATTTTCCTCTGCTTCTTGGCTGCACTTCTAGAATCACTAGTGGCACTCTGTATGGGTTCAGTAGTATAAACCAAAGTGTACCACACTTTCACTAAGCAAAATGAAAAATACTCTAGAACCAAAAGAGAACAATTTTTACTTGGACATACAATTTCGCGGAGCTACAAAAGGTTCACCTGGATACAGTTAACGTCATGTAGCACTTATTAAATATATGTGTATATATTTGGACCACAACAGTACATAGTATATTGGGCTATCAACTACAATGTTGGGAGCTTGAAACCATTAACTTTTCTATGGGAGCGATATGAGGCTTTCTCGTCCATAAAAATGTGGCGGAGATGGGAGCTGGAAACACAGGGAAGTCAGGTTTGGATGAACCCCTTTGGGTCAGTGGTGAGAGTGGAATTGCTGGATGGGTGGAGGGAGGGTTGGGTGGAGAGAGGAAGCCAGTTATGGGGATCTGAAGACTGTCTCCTATCTGGAAGACGGATGTAGGAAGGAGTAGGCAGGGGGAGATGTCTGGCAGTGTAAGATATGACAAAACATATGATGCATAATGATTGCAGAGTAATGAGGACTGGGGAGAAGGGGGGAAAAGGATGGAGGGGGAAGGAAGAGAAGCTCATATCAAGGGCCCAAGTAGAAAGGCAGATGTTGGGAAAAGGTTGACGAGAGCAGGCAAGTGGGGGTTCTTGGCACAGTATATGTAACTATGTATTGAATGATGTATGATGAAAAGCAATATATGAGCCTCAAATAAAATGATTAAATAAAAAAATGTATATTCTTGGAAACTCACAGAGACAATTCTACCCTGCCTTGCAGGATCATTATAAGTTGGAATTGACTTTATGACAGTTAATGAATGGAGAGCAATTCAAACCCAGGTTCTTCAAAAATCAAGTGTGTTTTCTTTTTATAGGGTTATGAGCAGACATTTAGAATTCATAGATGCTAATTGTAAGGATTGAAATTCTATGCCACCCAATGAGCAGGAAACCTACTTCCGAAATATCAACCAGTGAAACCCCTTTGGAGAATAATTTTACTCTGACACATATGGGATTACCATGAATCAGGTCAGCTTAACAGAAACCCTGTTTGGGCATGTCATTTCAAGGTCAGAGTTTAAGTTACTTGCTCAAGGTCATACTGCTGGTAAGTCAAGGACTGGGATATAAACTGGAACACTCAGATGTCTCATCTTACTTCCACTGTGTATAAAGTCCACACTGTTTCCAGAAGAACATAGAGCAGGCTTGCCAGAATGTTATAAATAAATACTTTGAATCTCCTCATTTACCTCAAAAAACATTTCACCCCTGTCACAGTGGTAGCATAGAGAATACAAATAGGAGAAGGATTAGCCAAAGCATGAGAAGTCTCCAGAGGTCCTCACTGCTCTGAGCATCATACATTATCTTTAAACAACATCTGGAGGGCTCTCATACCATTTATCCCGTCAAATAAAAAGGAGATTTTGGCAGTTACCATTTCATGGTTTTAAACCCACAGTGGAACTGTGCGACTTATTTAGCACAGGTGTTTAATTGTGATAAATTGGAAAAAGTCCCAGGTTTCAACGTTCCTCAAACTAACACTGCCATCTGGGAAGAGTAGGCAGTACTGTTCTGTCAACAGAGTTCCTCAAAAAATTGCAAGGGCATTGGTCTCACCAGCATATTGGAGGGGAGGTGGGGATTGGCTACACATGGAGGCACCAGAGTATTTAACCTCTCCTAGGATAAAAACAGTGCTAAAGATGACAAAATAGCTTTGTGTGTATGCTCTTTTGATGACATTTATATTCTAATGCAGTATTAAATATAAATTGGGTATCTTGGGGAGAAGGAGATTCAGTTTCTATTAAGAAAGGCAATTTTTGTGTTAAAGTAAATGCTGATTCCTTTTTGCACTGCCCCCACCCACCCCCGTGTACGAAGAATATATGTTTCTATTGTTTGTTACTTAAAACCAAAGTAGGTTTTTGGTTATCACATAAAGGGCGGATGCTTGGAAAATGATGACAGCAGCGGACGTGTGAGGGTGCTTGCCACAGTATGTTTACTTATGTATTGGAAATATGATGTATGAGCCCCTAATAAAATGATTTTTTAATTAAAAAAAAAGAAATGGGAGTAGTGATACCAAGATGGTATGAGGAAAGTGGGGAGAGAAGGGGAGGAAAGGGGAATGGATCACAATGATAGGCGCAATAGCGTATCCCACCACTGGATGAAACAAAAATGTGGACAAAGGGATGTAAGCTAGTGTAAGATATGAAAATAATAGCAATTTACAATTTACCAAAAAGTCATGAAGGTGGGAGGTTGGGGGTGTGGAGCAAAAAAAGAGGAGCTGATACCAAGGCCCCAAATAGAAAGTAAATGTTTAGAAAATTATTGTGCTAACATATGTACAAATATTCTTGATACAATTGATGTATGGACTGTTATGAGCTATAAGAACCCCTAATAAGATGATATTAAAAACAAATTGAAAGCAACTTTTATTTCCAGTCAATGTGTAATATCAGACCCTGGATTTTCTTCTCACCTGATACAATGTTGAAGAACAGATAAAATATAGGAAATGATGTCTTTGAAGCATTGGTCATCAGACAATAAATGGTAATCATCCCAAAAGACACACACAAAAGAGTTGATCCCTGTGTCTTGCCATAATTACTGACCTGAGAAATTTTCTAAGCTACAACAAGGATGGGAAGGAGAAACTATGGCAGAATTTGGCTGATTCCTGGGACTCAAGAGACAAAGTTGAGAATCAGGGAGAGCTAGGTTGCTAGAGTTGACAGGCAGGCTACCCAAAAGATAGAAAGCAGCAGAGATACAATTTAGGAGAATTGCAATGACTCTCTTAGACATTTAGCAGGAACTGATCCATGCCAGAACTGCCAGAAGTCATGGAATTTACCATCAAAGAGAAACAGAAAAAAGAACATCAGTATTCAGCACCCAGACAGGGTTGAGAATGGAATGAGTTTTAATCAAATTGAAGAAACTAAAAAACACAGAGTATTGAGCAGAAACTGCACCTCATATCAAAACAATATTCAAAAATAATGATAATATAAAAGAAAATATTCAGGGCCCCACAAAGTAAAAGTTTTAATGTCTTGTCTTGCATCTATTTAAAAAGAAGCTGGATATATTTAAAGTCTCACTGGCAATGGAAGAGAGTTCTAATCCCTCCAAATCCTCTCCATTATTTATTGCAGAGTTTGTAATGATAGTGTGTGGTGATATCTAATCATTGTTTTGATTTTCATGGGTCCATTAACCATTAGAATATATTTTTTGACAAACTGCTTACTCATGTCTTTTGCAAACTTTTTACCCCCAACCATTTTATTAGGAGCTAAACCTGATACCACTTCTTTTTTTTTCCATTTTATTTGGGACTCATACAACTCTTATCATAGTCCATACATAAAACCACTGCCTCAAATACATTTGTATATATGTTTCCTTTATCGTTTTGAAAGCATTTTCTTCCTACTTGAGCCCTTGATATCAGCTCATTTCCCCCCCCTTCCCTTATTAACCCTTAAGAAATTTTTTTAAATTATTATTTTTTCATGTTTTGCATTGTATAATGTCTCTTCCACACCTGGTCTGTGGGTTGTCCATACTCTTGAAAGGGGGTTATAGTTAGGTCATTGTAGTCGGTTCCCCTTTCCCCCCACCCCACCTCTCCCTTCCTCTCCTGGAAGCTACTCTCAATATTGGTCCTGAGATGTTTATCTGTCCTTCATTCCCTGCATTTCCAGCTCTTATCTGTACCTTTGTACATGGTCTGGTCTAGCCAAGTTTGTAAGGTAGAATGAGGGTTATGATAGTGGTGGTGGGGGAGGATCATTAAAGAACCAGAGGAAAGTTACAAGTTTCATCAGTACTACACTTCACCCTTACGGGCCCATCGTCTCCGCACAACTCTTCTGTAAGTTACTATGGGCCTCCACTCTGCACTCCCCTCACCCTCGTTCACTTTGTGTGTGTATTTTGCTCTGGGTTTTGATGCTTGATAACTTAGCTCATCCACACTGTGTGATCACACAGGTTGGTGTGCTTCCTCCATGTGGGATCTGTTGTTTCTCAGCTAGAGGACTGCTTGTTATTGTCAAGCCTTTAAGACTCCAAATGCTCTATCTTCTGATACCCTGACACCATCAGCTTTCTTCACCAGATTTATTTATGCACCTGCTTTGTCTTCAGCAATTATGTCGGTGAGGTGGGCATCTCAGAATGCTGCTTGATTAAAATGTGTTCTTGTCTTGAGTAGGTACTTGTGAAGGGGTCCAATTTCCACCTGCTTCCTTAATCCTAAACTTAAAAGTATATGTACATACTATTTCTCCATTGTCATATATACATATATTTACATATGTATATGACTGTATTTAATCTCTATAAATGCCCTTTGCCTCCAAGTTTTCCTCTCTATTTATTTTTCTTTTTTTCCTCTTGTCCCACTATTGTTTTCAGACTTCACTTGGGTTTCAAGAATTCCTCTTGGGTACATTGTCCTTGGTCCAGCCCTGCCATACCTCCTATACCCTCCTTGTCATCGACCTTTGTCACTGGTTGTTCCCTTGTCTCCGGGTTTATTAACCCATACTTCCTTCCCCCCACCTCCCCATGTCTCCCCAGAAATGTCTTTCCATTGTTCTCTCCTAGGGATATTTCATCCAGATTGACAACTCTATGCACAAACACAAGACCAAGCATAATGAAACAACAGAAAATAAACAATAGCTACAACAGCAACAACAAAAAGGCAACAAGCCCATATCAAAAAGCCCATAAAGAGTTCAAGGTCTATTTGTTGTCTTTTACAAGTGTTTTCCAGTAGAGTCTGATATGGCCTAACAGTCTATTTTTGGTATTCCCTGGGGAATTGCTCTGCTCTCCTTGCTGCTCTGTTGTATGCCCTGTGTCTCACTTCAGTGATGTGGGCTCAGGACAGGTACAAATCCCTCTCTGTGTCTACAGTGTTGTCCCTCGTAATGCTTCGGATCAGTGAGGAACAGTGTGTCTCATGGTGGGGCCGATCTTATAGTTCTCTCTGTGCATTGGCTACTCTGAGCAAAATAATTGTCCTCCGGGCTTGGTTGGCCAGGACGTGCTTCAGTCTTTTATCCTCTTCCCTTGTGGCTCTGGTGTGCTCTGCTCAGACAAGTCTCTCTCCTTCATCTGTAGCTTCAGTGCTGCCCTCTGAAATGAATTCTTTGGGGGTGGGGGGAGGGGAGGTAGAGAAGGCTGTCCACTTAGCTGGTAATGGGGTTGGCCCTCCAGGCCTCTCTATTGGTTATCAGTTTCATGTCAGTGTGTTGTACTTTTGTCTTGGAGAACCTAGTTGAAATCTGGTCCCTCTTTTCCTGTGGAAATATAAATAGCACCTTCCCCTTGGAAGGGTTAGTGCCCTATTTCTCCAGCACGTAAAGACTCGTGTCTTTTCCCCACCCCTTCCTTTTTAATTGACTACCATATGCATCCCTGAATTTAGTCTGCCCCCTGTCATACTACCTGGACCTCATCCCCTGGATGTATGTATAGCTTCTTCCCTAAGCGCCTTTTCGATTTTTTTAGCATACTTCCTGGGACTCCTTTTGTACTTGTTCTTTTGTTCTTGATTTACTTCACTTAGCATAATTTGCTCTAGTTTTTCCCATCCAGCGTTTTGCTTTATGCATTCATCACTACTTTTTAAGGATGTGTATTACTCCATTATATGTATTACCACAGTGTGTTAGTCCGGGTAGACTAGAGAAACAAATTTATAAACACATACATGGATATAAGGGAAAGGTTTATATACAAGAGGTATGGAACATTGAGAAAGCATCCCAACCCAATCCAGTCCAAGGTCATAAGTCCAATATTAGCCCATATGTCCAATACCAGTCTATAAAGTCTCCTTCCGGCTCATGAAACACATACAATGACACCAGGACAATCACAGGCCAGTGGGTGTAGAGTCTTGTGTATCCAGTGGCAGTAGAAGCATCTCAGCACTGGCAGGGGTCTCCCCATGGCTCCTTGTTTCCAGGGTTTAGTGTCCAGCAGAAGTATCCATTGGTGGTAGAAGCATCTCAGTGCTGGCAAGGGTCTCTCTGTGGCTTTTCCAATCCCAGAGGTCTGGTTCCATCAGTGCAAGGCCATGTGGCTTCTTCTCCAGGTTCCAGAACTCAGTATCTATCAGTATGCCATCATTTTGTCCTGTCGGTAGAATGACTCCAAGAGACTGAGACTAATCTTTCTCCTCTAATTGGGAAATACCCCAAGACTTCCCAGAATTCTCAGGAGAAAGCCCTGCCCACACAGAGGGCCCATTGGCTATCTCCAGATTGACAGCCTAGACTCCACCCCTAGACTCCCAATCATGAAATTGACACGAGTATATGACTACCACACACAGCTTTTTAATCCATTTATCTGTTGATGGAAATTTGGGTTGTTTCCAACTCCTTGTAATTGTGAACTGCATTGCGATGAACACTGGAGCACAGATATCTGACCATGGTTTGCTTCTTATCTCTTCTGGGTACATGCCCAGTAGGGGGATCACTGGATCTTATGGTAGCTCAATTTATATCTGTTTTAGATATCAAATAAATGTCCATAATGACTGTACATTCCAACAGGTCCACCAGCTGTGGACAAGAGTTCCTATCTCCACAGTCCCTCCAACACTTGTTATGTCCTGATTTCTTGAATTGTGCAATCTTTGAGGTGGTACTCATAGTTGTTTTAATTTGCATTTTTCTTATGGCTAATGATTGGGAACATTTTCTTATATACTTATTGGTCATTTGGATTTCTCCCCTTGAGAAACTTCTGTTCAGGTCCTTTGCCCACCTCCTGAATAGACAATTGTTTTTTTCTTGTAAGTTAGCAGTGTGTTTTAGATTTTAGTAATAAGGCCTTTGTCTGTGTCATTGCTAAGACATTTTCCCATTATGTAGTCTCTCTGAATTATTTCAATGTATACAAGTGCTTTTTCCTTTAGTATATCCTATTCGTCAATTTATGCCTCTTCTCTGTTTGGGTCCTTCCCTATTTCTGATAGCCTATGTATTCCCTGAGTCAAAGTTCTCAGATTGTTCCATTTCCTTCATTGATAGTCGTAATAATTTGGGGTTTAAACTTTAAGTCATTATTTCACCTTGAGTTTATTCTTGTGATGGAGTGAGGTAACGGACTTGCTTCATTTTTTCTTTTTGCAGATATGTTTCCTTTTCTCCCTAACTACCACATATTGAAGAGGACATCTGCTTTCCATTTGATATTTTTGGAGGTGCTTATCAAAGATCAATTGTCTGTTTGCTGATGATTTTATTTCTGTGTTTTCAATCCTTTTCCATTGGTCTGAATATGTATCATTATACCAATACCACACTGTTTTGACCACTGTGGCTGTGTAGTAGGTGCTAAAATTGGGTAAAACAAGATTTCCAACTCCACCCTTCTTCCTGAGGAGTTCTCTGCTAATTCTCAGTATCTCACCTCTTCAAGTAAAGTTGGTAATCTCTTTTTGAAATTCTTTGAAGATAGATGCTGGAATTTGGATCAGGAGAGCAATGAATTTATAGAGTGCCTTGGGTAGAATTGACATCTTAATTATATGGAGTTTTCTGATCCAGGAGCATGGGATATCCTTCCATTTGTTGAGGTCACTTTTGGTATATTTTAAGAATGTTTTGTAGTTTTCCTCATACAACTCTTTTATTTTTTTCAGTTAGCTATATCCCTATATATTTCAATTTGTGTTTGGCTATTGTTAGGGCCACCACCCTTTTGAACCCCTCTTCTGTGGGCTTGTCCAGTGTGTGGAGTAGTCTGATGAACTTATGTTTGTTGATCTCCTAACCTTTCACTCTGCCAGGCTTCTTTATTGCTTTCAGCACTCCTCTCGTGAAAACTTTGGGATTTTCCATAAATAAAATCATATTATCTGTGAATGATGATAATTTCACTTTTTCCTTTCCCAGGCAAATACCATTGATGCCCTTTCTTTCACTTATACTGTTACCTAGGACCTCAGTATGATGTTAGATAGGAGTGGGGACAAAAGACATCCTTGTCTAGTCCCCTTTTTCAGAAGAATTGATCTCATCTTTTCTTCATTTGAATTGATTTGTTTTCCTTGTTGAGATATTTCAGTGCAGTGTTCTATAGAGTTTAAAGATTGTCCCATGGCTGTTGTGTCATTATTAAAGGCCTTTCCCCAGTCCATGGGCAATATTTTTACTCTTGATTCTTTTGATGGATAATAGGGTCTTACATTTAGTAGGTTCCAATCATTCATCTCTTTTATCTTCTACTGTGTGGTGTCTCTTCATTATATTTGACAGCAAGTTTATGTTTTGCAGTTGGGCCCTTAAATTTGCCTGTTTTCTAACTGATGATCTTTATAGATACACATTTAGATCTTCATCTTTCTTGAGCTCATTTTGGTCTAAGGAATAAGGTGTGAAAACTATTTCATTCTTACACAGTTGGAGATCTAATTTTGTCAGCACCACTTGTTTACGGGATTGTCTCATTTGCATTTAATGTTTTGTGTTTATACCCACATTGCTGAATTGTCTGTAGACAAATGCATTAATTTCTGGTTTTTACATTTTGATCCATTGATCTCTGTGTTAGTCCCTGGCTGAAAGAAGAAACCAACTCACAGAAACTCATATGTGCATAAGAAAAAGCTTTATAAAAAAGAGCAATTTTATATGAGAAAGCATCACAGTCCAGTCCAGATCAAGTCCATAAATCTGATATAAGACGATATGTCTGAAAACAGTCTAAAAATTCCTCTTCACATTCATGTAAAACATGAAATGACCACAGTAGTCAGGCCGATTGAGTCTCCAGCCACAGCTCGGTAGTCAGGCTGATTGAGCCTCCGGCGGCACCGCTGTCCTCTTCCTGCCTGCAGTGGCACAAGGCTTGGTTGGATTTAGTCTCCATAGGCACTGTGATAGTCGGGCTGAGATTGAGTCTCCAGTGGCACCACGGTTTTCCTCCCACCTGCCGTGGAGCGAGGGTTGGGCTGTGTCTCTGGTGGCAATGCGGTTCTCCTCTCACCTTTCCTAGCTGAGGAGCCTGGAAGCTTGAGTCTGACTCTGCCCTGCAGCCATCCTCCTGCCTTCCCTAGCTGGGTAGCCTGTCCCCTTGAGTCTGGCTCTGATCTCATACGGCCTTTCCTAGCTAGGGAAACTGGCTGCTATCTCCACAGTAAAACTCAGGCACCCTGTGAAAACACCAACACCAATCACTCTGAAAGTACACAAGAGCCTTTGGTAACCGACGAACTTGGCACCAACCTCTTCAAAAGCATCATGTAAACAACAGAATGCCAAGTCAATGTTAATAAGTAAGCAAGAAAGACAGACCACAGCAACAGATATCATTACACTCATAGAAGAATCTGATGTGGATCTGCCACAAAAAGAAATTCTTAGAAGATTGATTAGAGAAATAAAAGAGATAAAGGAAGCTACACAGACAAAGGATGCAACAATAGTGGGGATGAAGACCACAATAACAGGGATGAAGTCCACAATAGAGGGAATGAGGATCAAGCATCAGAGGGAAATACAGGATTTAAAAGGGGAAATAGCAGAAGCTGCGCACAGGGTTGCTGATCTCACGAACAGATTGGATGAGGCTGAGACTCGTATCAGTGATCTTGAAGACAATCAGGTTGACCTCAACAAACGTGAAAGACAATCCAACAACATAATAATAGAGACAGAGGAAAACATGAGAACAATGAGACCTCCGAATCATTGGCCTACCAGAACAAGACACGGTGAAGAAATCAACAGCTAATTTAACAAGAGAATTTCTGAAAGAAAATTCCCGAACCTAATGAATGAGAACCAGTCTATCATACAGGAAGCTGAGAGGACATCAAGTAGACTAGATCACAGGAAGAACTCACCAAGGCATATAATAGTTAAATTATCCAACTTCAAGGAAAAAGCAACAATCCTGAGAGCAACAAGAGAAAAGATCGTCACATATAAGGGCTTTCAGATAAGAATATATGCAGACTTATCAACAGAAACCATGAAGAGGAGAAGAGAGTGGACCAATATCTTCCAGAAGTTGAAAGAAAAGAATGCCTCCCCTAGAATTTTGTACCCTGCAAAGCTATCTATCAAGATAGATGGGGAAATAAGGGTCTTCCAAGATAAGAAAAACTTAAAGAATATGCCTTGAGACACCCAACCCTGAGGAAAATCCTTGTCAAGTCACTATGGCTAGAAGACCAACACCCACCAACCACAAACAGGAGAACATTCTATACTCCAACCTTACCGAGGAGCCAACAGACTATCCCCAATCACCAAGAATATACAGTGACATATAGAAAACATAGCAATAAAAAAGCCCCCAGTGAAAACATATCGGAACTATGAAAAGGGGAATAAGAAAACACACACCAAAAAACACAAAAGGCCAGCAATGAACCCACAGATTGGGATAATAACTCTAAATTCAATGGCCTGAACTCCATCATTAAAATAAAAAGTTTGGCTGACTGGCTTGAAAAACAATGCATCAATCTGTTGCCTACAGGAAACACATCTTAAGCAAGCAGACAAGGATAAACTAAGAATAAAAGGCGGGAAGAGGATATATGAGGCTAACAGTGAATCAAAAAAGGCAGTGGTCAAAATCCTAATTTCAGATAAAACAGACCTCAAGTTTCAAGCCATAAAAAGAGATAAGGAGAGGCACTTTATAAGGCTCAAGGGAATACTTCACCAGGAACCAGTGAGAATAATAAATATATATGCGCCAAATGAGAGACCCATGAAATTTGTCAAACAGACTATTCAGAACATGAAGAAAGATGTTATAGACACAACAATTATAGTAGGAGACTTTAGCACGCCACTATCAGAGAAAGACAGCTCTTTGGGAAAGAAGCTCAACAAAAAGGCTATAGAACTAAATACCACAATAAGATAACTAGATTTGATAGACATATTCAGGACCTTCTATCCAAACGCAAAAAAAAAATACACATTCTTCTCAAGTCCACATGGCACTTTTTCAAAAATTGACCACATGCTGGGACACAAGTCAGTCTTAAGAAAATTCAAATACAAAGACTTCATACAGACATTCTTATCTGATCACAATGCCATAAAGCTGGAGGTTGTTAAAAGTACCAGTAGTAAAACAAGGGCAAACAGTTGGAGGATGAATAACGAACTTCTGCAGCATGAATGGGTAATGACCCAGATTAGAAGGGCGATCAAAACATTGCTAGAAATTAATGAGAATGAGAATACTTCCTATCAAAACCTCTGAGATGCTGCAAAAGCAGTTATCAGAGATACCCTGATTGCAATAGGAGCATATATGGAAAAGGAAGAGAATCATATGGCAGACACACTCTCACAAAAACTCCAACAACTAGAACAGAGTCAGCAGAATAATCACTCCAACAGTAAAAGAAAAGAAACAATAAAAACTAGGACAGAGTTGAACCACTGGGAAGAACAAAAAAATGCAAAAGATTAAAGCAGCAAAAAGTTGGTTCTTTGAAAGGATCAATAAAATCGACAGGCTACTGGCAAACCTGACCAAAGAAAGGAAGGAGCAAACAACAATAGGCAAGATGAGGAATCAAATGGGGGAAATCACAACAGACTCTAATGAAATTAAAAGGCTTGTCAGAAAGTACTATGAAAATCTATACTCTAACAAGTACAACAATATGGAAGACATGGACAAATACCTGGGAAAAAAATCCCTCCCTAGACTGTCCCAGATAGAGGTCAAAGAACTGAAGAAACCCATAACAAGAGGAGAGATAGATATAGTTATCAAGAATATACCAACAAAAAAACTCCTGGACCAGATAGCTTCATTGGGGAATTCTTTATAGAATTCAGGCTTTCAGGGTGGAGCTGGCACCAATCCTCCACAAAGTTTTCCAGAGTATAGAAAAGGATGGAAAACTCCCTAATTTATTTTATGAAGCCAGTATAACTTTGATACCCAAACAGGGAAGGAATCGCACAGGAGTAGAAAACTATAGACTAATATCTCTAATGAACATAGATGCAAAAATCTTCAACAAGATATTGGTCAATAGAATACATAAGTATATAAAAAGCATAATCCAGCAGGATCGTGTAGGATTCATTCCAGGAATACAGAGATGGTTTAACATCCCTAAATCCATCAATATTATACATCATATTGATAAGATGAAGGATAAGAACCATTTGGTAATATCTATAGATGCAGAGAAAGCATTTACAACATCCAGCACTCTTTCCTAATCAAGTGGCTCAGACAGATAGGAATAGACAGTCAGTTCCTCAAGTTAACACAAGCGATCTATGACAAACCGACAGCTAACATAATAGTCAATGGTGAAAAGACTAAATCAGTCCCTCTGAAGAAGGGGACTAGACAAGGATGCCCCTTATCCACGTTACTATTCAATATAGTATTGGAGGTCTTAGCAAATAACAAAAGACAACGGAAAAACAGCCAAGGTATCCAAATGGGAGATGAGGAGGTCAAATTATCATTATTCGCTAATGACATGATCCTGTACATCGCAAATACCACAACCAGAGTACTAGCAGCAATAGAGGAATATGGAAGAGTGGCAGGATACAAGATCAACAAACAGAAGTTGCTTGGTCTGCTCTACACATCTGACAAGATCACGGAAGAGGAGATCAAGAAGGCAGTATCATCCACAATAGCCAAGAATAAATAGAAGTATATAGGGATATATCTAACCAAAAAAACAAAAGACCTATACAAGGAAAACTACAAAACCCTACTACAGGAAATGAATAGTGACCTCCACAAGTGGAGGAATATCCCATGTTCATGGATTGGGTGACTCAATATAGTAAAGATGTCTGTTCTTCCCAGGGCACTTTATAAGTTCAATGCTATCCTGATCCAAATATCAACAACCTTCTTCAGAGAACTGGTAAAACTGACCACCAACTTCATGTGGAGAGGGAAAAAGCCCAGACTTAGCAGGGATCTCCTCAAGGAAAAGAACAGTCGGAGGGCTGGCTTCACCTGACTTTCACACTTACTACAAAGCCACAGTGGTCAAAACAGCATGGTACTGGCATAATGACAGATACAAAGATCAGTGGAAAAGAATAGAAAACCCAGAAAAAAGACCATTAGCATATAGACAACTGATTTTCAACAAGGGCCCCAAAGGCATCAAGCAGAAGGGCGATACCCAATTTAACAAATGGTGTTGGGGACAATGACAATCCACATGTAGAAAAATGAAACAGAATCTCTACCCCACCTCATGCACAAGAACAAACTCAAGGTGGATTACGGACCTGGAAGCAAAACCACAAACCATCAGGACCATTAGCGAGAGAATCATGAAAAATTTAAGAAGCTTGACCCAAGGAATACAAAGGCTAACTGCAATAGGACAGGGTCCAAATGCAGGTGAATCTGAAATTGACAAATGGGACTTACTAAAAATAAAACACATGTGTGCATCAAAGGACTTTCCTAATACACCCACTAATACAACCCACAGACTGGGACAGGATTTTAGCAATGATACAACACACAATGAGTTTATTACAAAAGTCTACAATATCCTCATTTCCTGCAAGAATATGAAAACAGATAACCATTTTAAGAAATGGGAAAAATAACTGAAATGAAGTTTCACTAGGGAGGAGGTCCCTAAGGCCAATAAACATGAGAAAATGCTCCTGCTCACTAGCCATCAGAGAAATGCAGACCAAAACAACCATGAGATATTATCTAACACCCTTGAGGCTAGCCCAGATCAGGAAATCAGAGTGGAATAAATGTTGGAGGGGATGTGGTGAAATAGGAACACTTCTACATTGCTGGTGGTTGTGTAGATATGTACAGCCACTATGGAGAGCAGTATGGCGATACATAATGAAAATGGAAGTTGAGCTACTCTATGATCCAGCTATCCCATTATTGGGTGTATATCCAGAAGAAACAAGAAATAAACCACAGCCAGTGGTATATACGCCCATGTTTATTGCAGCACAATTCACAATCGCAAAGAGTTGGAAGCAATCTAAATTTCCATCAGTAGATGAATGGATCAACAAACTCTGGCACATAAACACAATGGAATACTATGCCTCAATCAAAAGCTCTGACGTGAAACACATCTGCGTGGGAAGAGCTAGAAGGAATTATGCTAAGTGAAGCCAGTCAATCACAAAAGGATAAGTACTGCATGAGCCCCCTGCGGTAAATAGAAACAGTAGGGTGAGTATAAAAGAGAAGAATTCTATACCATAACAGTTGGTTCAAGATGTAGGGTAAGGGAAGGAGGGAGGACCAAACCCAAGGAGGTACACGTTTGGTGCAACACAGTAATGGGAGAAGAATGAGGTGTGTGTTGGGGAGGGGATAAGGAGATAAAAGGGAGTTCAATGTGAAAGGATAACAGAAGGAATGGGGCACTAACCCACTAGGGGGGGGAGTACTGGTCTTGTCTCCACAGAAACCAGAAGGGGCGAGCAGTTCCTACCACAAAAAAACCAACCATGAGGACGTGTATGCCTGGAAGGATGCAAGAAAAGAAAGAGAGCTACAGGGCCGGATGCAACCAGAATCTGATGGACTCCATCCCTAGAAGTGGGCGTGGCAGAGAACAGGTTGGGGTAGGGGCCAGCATCCCACACCCACAGGGGCAAAGACAAGAAGGGAAGAAGAGGAAGAGAGCTGATCCAGTCCCCATGCCAACATATGATGTTCAGAGGAATACATCCCTCTAGATACCCACTGAGCCACAGATATGATTGGGCAAACAACAGGATGGAGCACACTGGCTCCCTACTGAAACAGACAGTGACACAGTACATTTTGGGAATC